>JAUTBQ010164945.1:0-12302 GCA_032361185.1 Lepetodrilus ovalis | reverse complement strand
GTTGTAATTATTTCTTATGCCAATTATAAACCTGGAATGATTTTAGAAAACCAGACAAATTATCCACATAAAACTATATGTTTCCAACATTTCAACCAATAACTGACTTGTAAATTTACATAACCGTGGCTCAATCTTTTGACCGGTGTATGACTAGTTTGGAGCCTATGGTAGAGTATTACCTATAGGGGGATGCGGGGTTGGCAGTGAAATGAAAATTACAAAGTGATATTGCGATTTATGAGAGAAATAATAGAGTTGGTTAAAACGACAGGGCTAGCTACGGCCCAACTATGGATGAATATAATCTATAACTGCATGTATAATTCACTTCAAAACGAGCACACAGACTACTGACATTAAAGCGTAATGTACTGATGAATCAACGAAAACTTTCCAGACAGTAGACCTGTTATTAGCATACCATAACACTAACACGATATTTATCGTTATTGATATACGCATATGCAATAATGACACTGTTGTAATACATTTTGAAGTTTCTCTCAAACTTTTATATGTGCTGTTGTAATATATTTCGAATTCTATCTCAAACCTTCATAATTATGTGCTGTTAGTTCCTACGGTGACTGCAAAGCCTAACTGCGCGGACGCCATACCTAACTGCAATGAATACAACGCCGACCTGTGTACTAACAAACTCTACGAAAGCTTCGTGAAAGAAAACTGTGCTGGACGCTGCAAGCTCTGTGACAGTGAGTAAATAGAAATATACTCAACAAAATTAATTAAGAGCCAGTAGCCTTTTTTGGATGTATTATATAGTTAACTTTGTATTATTTTAATAAGGAAGAATGATATTGGTTGTGTGTTTGTATTACAGAGCCAGTCTACATCCCTCCCTGCGCGGGCAATGGAACACACTCAGGTAAGCAATACATCTAAACAATACATCTAAACAATATATCTAATACATCTAAACAATACATCCACACAATACATTTATACTAATATCATGCACTGTTTGGAATGTCATAATTATATAGTTGAATATATCAGCACAATTATATAGATGGTGTTTAATAAACTACGGTTTCGTCGAGGAAGAATGTACATATACTGTGCGGATTATGATTTGATTCATGGTCTTTTACCTATTGTGCATGATAAAGTATGAATAGTAAAGGCATACTCATATCACTGTTTGTTGATATATTTCATGGTAAAATGCTAACGTATGTACCTGAAAGTATGTAACAATTATCCCCCATGTCTCAATAGTTTTCAATATTTTTTATTGTTTGTGGATTTTATTTTTCTTGAAGAAAGCATTACGTAAATATGAAATACTTTGAAACACATGTTTTAGTTATTATAAAACACAGGTGTGCAGACAACCGTACAGGCAACACCGCCTACAACAGCCGTTCCCCAAAATTGTAAGTTGACATAACTTCTAAAATGATCTTTGCAGAATGTAGTGTCTGAGATAAGAAACAGAGGTTGAATAAATATGTCTGAAGCATAAAACACAACACGTAACATATATTACTGTAGAATAACGTGCTTCTATGCTAAAAATTAAATTTACAATAAAAGCACAAAAAGAGAGTATATGACATGAAAACCAATGGCGTGTTCACGTTACTTTTGGGTGGTATGCAGACCAATGTAGAATTACTATTTTTCTATGCAATCTACATTGTTTCCAGCATGTCTACTGCATGATTTTAATTTGCATATATTTATTGATCTACTGATCATGGTATGTATAGTTGAAGCTTGAGTAATATTTTAACATTAATCCTCCCATTCAGCGTGCTACGGAGAAGGTTCATACTACAAGACAGGTGAACGTTGGTATACAGGGGACTGCTCACAACAGTGTACGTGTGTGGACGGTGTCACGAAGATTATACACTGTGAACGTACAAAGTAAGTGGAATGTATTTTAGCATAAACTGTTATATACAAGCCATTACATTTAACTTTCATTCAAGGAATTGTTTCGTCAGGCGGCTACAAATATTGTTAATCTCAGATCCATGCCGTACTGTATAGGAAAATAATCATGTGTATGCTGCACTGTATGGGAAGATCGACGTGTCAATGCTGCACTGTATGGGAAATTAATCATGCGTATGCTGCCCTGTATGGGAAGATGGACGTGTCAATGCTGCACTGTATGCGAAATTAATCATGCGTATGCTGCCCTGTATGTGAAGATGGACGTGTCAATGCTGCACTGTATGCGAAATTAATCATGCGTATGCTGCACTGTATGGGAAGATGGACGTGTCAATGCTGCACTGTATGCGAAATTAATCATGCGTATGCTGCCCTGTATGGGAAGATGGACGTGTCAATGCTGCACTGTACGCGAAATTAATCATGCGTATGCTGCCCTGTATGTGAAGATGGACGTGTCAATGCTGCACTGTACGTGAAATTAATCATGCGTATACTGCACTGTATGTGAAGATCGACGTGTCAATGCTGCACTGTATGGGAAATGGTGTTCTGTAGGGGGAATGGGTAGTATCGTGTCTATACACGTCCTCTGTCTCACAGGGCGATACATGCACGTTTTTCATTAGAATGAAAGTACTGAACTTCTATGAGCAGTTGGTAAAAAATGGGTTATATTAGGTTGTATTAGTTACGTCCATACTATGCTGTATGGGAAATAGTCGATCAACATCATGTCCATACATCATGGTCTTGTCAATACCTGCTGTATTGGAAATGAGCATGTCCATGTAATGCAATCTGTTATAATGTACTTGTATACTTGTACATATTTCCGTTTTTAGTAGGCCCCCCGAGTTTTAAATGTAAAATGTTCTCTTAACATATGCCCAATGTCTTATCTATTATTTGTACAAATTTCCATTGAGGGCACTAAAGTCATATCTTTAGCTTATGAGAAACTAGTCATGTCCATATTGTGTATAATGGCAAATGGTATTGTCCATACCCTGCTGTATCATGTTTATGAGGGAATAGTTGTGTCCATATTGCCTGTATGGGAAACTGGTCATGTCCATGCAGTGTATTACACATGGCATGCTTTCTCAACGTTCTAGCAGCCTCTGTGAGACAATGGCGCTCTCGTAGTTGTCCAGTTACCACTAACAAAAGAGAAATATTTCAACGACAGTGCTTATATTATATGGTCTCATATTAGATAAACGATGCGCATGGAACGGTATACCATACAGGAAGCTTTGTCATAAAAGCATTTCTTGAACATTCACTCGGAGGAATACCTTTTGGTTGCAGGTGCCCGAAATGGGTCCACAATTGTGACCTGATCTACAAGGCGGGTGCATGTTGTCCGACCCTCAAATGCAACTACTTCAACACTGTCCATGGCCCCAGGAAATAA
This sequence comes from Lepetodrilus ovalis, assembly GCA_032361185.1. Classification (NCBI taxonomy): domain Eukaryota; kingdom Metazoa; phylum Mollusca; class Gastropoda; order Lepetellida; family Lepetodrilidae; genus Lepetodrilus; species Lepetodrilus ovalis. The sequence goes on along the minus strand of JAUTBQ010164945.1, from coordinate 8,953 downwards.
ACTGCTAGCTACACGTCTCCATCCAGAAGACACACATGTTAAAATCCATATAAACCATCAGATAGGTTGGCTAGCATCGATGGATAGACGATGCCATCACAAATTTCAGACACGAATAAGACAATAGTCATTGGCATGAAATAATCATCAATGCATGGAATTGTACAGGGGACAATAATAAAAATTACTCATTTAAATCGAGGGGAGTTTATTTGTGGAAAGGTGAAATATACAGACTGGAAAGATTATCACAGGACAACAAATCATATTTCTTTCCTGTATATAGGTCGTACAACCAATATATAGAATATTACTGTTGCCCTAAAGAAATGCATAGTTCTGATTACATGATCAAGTGTTAGCAATTTTCGTTATATCTCAAATGCATTGATCTGACATCCGGACAGAGAGATCATCATTGTTTTTAATAAATGACCTCTTCACAATGTCTTTTCTTCACATCAATATAGAAGGTCACAAAGAGCTCTTTGTTAGGTAATGAATCAATGTGGTTAGAATTTTCCCAATCCAACCTATAGACTTTGTATATCTCAAGCCACTCGTCTTGAAAGTTTCCACACAAAACAACAAACACAAAGTGAAAGACAAAGTGATATTTTTTTTGCCATGGAGGTTTCAGAAGTTACACACTATCATGATTAAACAACGACTTTCAAATCAAACAATCCAGCTGTTCAACAATGATGAATTATGTACATGTATACATACCGTACTTCTGACAATTAAGCATGATTAGTTAAAATTGTAGATTGAACAATTATGTATGTATATGGATGCTCTAACACATGAAGCTGCAACTGTATCACAATGTGAGTTGTCACTGTCACACTACTACAAGGACAGGTTACAAGTGTCTGTATGGCACGGATTAGGGTGTAACACTTTAATCGACTAGATAACAACAAACAAACAGACGATTTAACTTTCGTTTCTGTGCATTAAGACCTCCACAATGATAGAGATCACGACTGACAACAAAACTGTTTTCTTTGTATTGGGGGTAAGAGCCACTTTCAAGATTATTTCACTCATATCACAGCTTGTCATTTAATGGCAGGTAGAAACCTACAACACCTGTAGTGTTGGTGTTGCAGAAAACCTGCAACTACCTGGTGGTACTAATGAACCAAGGATGATCTGCACTTTGACAATACATACAGTGCATTCTATCATGATTACCTGGGCTTCTGGGTGGGCTTGAACTTCTGCACTTTGTCTCCACTAAAAGCTTAATGTTAGTGGAGGTACCAGGCATGAAAACTGATTGTGTATCCATTGATAACAATCATAACAACATCTACAAAAATAAATACCTAAGAAATATATCTGGACTGTCCTACATATCTGTAATTGTTCATTGTCTAATGAAATGCTAAGCATGCATGGTTTCATGAATGATAAGTTACCGTACTGATAAGGATAACACAGTACTGTTATATGATGTATATTAGGTGAAGAACTTTGGGAAGGAAGACAGAAACATACAAGGCTTTGGTTACGATATTATTAAGACCAAAAGACATGACCCCTGACCTTTGGGAAATGTTTATTCAGACCTACGACAATCATATTGAAAAAACATGCCAGAGTGCCTGAATTTCGCATGGTTTTTAGTGTACACTGTATGGTTAAGGGGATATGGTGCTTCAATGTTAAGAGGATGTATTGCTTGGATTTTAGGGGATGTGTGTGTGTGTGTGTGTGTGTGTGTGTGTGTTGATGATAACTGCTCAACAGGAGACCTACACATGTAGCAAAATACTATCTAATGTAATGCTAGTACACGTTAGGAAATTTCATTATGATTGGTTGTCACATTTGATTAGCTGTTAAGTAAGTGGTAAGCTGGTATTGTCCCCGATGTTGTAACTAGTTATTACCATGATTACACATTGTACGTCTGGGCATCGTTTCTCAAAGCTCTCCAAAGCTCTCGTATCTTCTAAGAGCATAAGCAGAGCATAAGCAGTTCTCATAGAGATCTGTTATACATGGTGATCTGGCAATACCCTGGATAATGGGTGTACAACAGTGACCTACCAGTGAAGTGTGAACGGTTTGGACTTCTAGTAAACCATTGATCTTCAAGTAAGGGTTTGGGCTTCTAAATGATACAACATGATACATAAAAACCTAAATCTTCTGTTACTCTATGCAATAGGTTATGATTGTCTAAGGCCAATTTGTATCTGGCTTTGGTGCGGAGTGGTTATAGATGTTTACTTCGCTGTGGGGATCCTTCACCTATTCGCAATGATCCAGCTTTGGACATCTTAATGTTAAACCCCCCTTTCCCTGCTGGATAAGATGCAGGCACGACTCTTTAAGGTATCTGGTTGCCTTCAGCATGGGGAGAGTTAATTACTGTTTTACACCACAGTGGGAATCTTTCACCCATAGTGACCACTTCAACATGGAAAGAGCAGCCAAATGCTCGACAAATACAATTGGAATTCAATGAATGATCATTACTAATGCCAAAAAAATGTACCGGTACCTTACAGTAAGATTAGTATTCAAACCAAAACATCTTCTATTTACGTATATGTTAATAAGTAATGCAAATTTAACATATTATCTCTCGACATTCATGAGAACATGCAGATTAATAGTCATGAAAGAAAATACGGATAGACTAGCTATGAAAGAATGAATGGCATTTGGAGACAAATATTGGAAATAAATCAACTACATGTACGGTAGTTACACTGCACCTCATGATGACGATGGGGGGTATCTGTAACATCTGTAACAAGTACAGAGGATAAACGCTGGAGAGGATACAAAATTGATTGTTTGTTTTCTGAGGTAGCAATGGAGTAGAACAAACATGCACACTGAAAATTCCAAACAGAAAAATGAATTTTCATATCTAATTTGATTATACCATGGGGTGTCCGATCATAATTTCAATGCTACATCAATTGTGTTATTGATTACGTATATGTAGATGTGGGAAATACTGCTGGTCTTTAGAATGTAATGTGGCAATGATTCAAACGGATACAAAATATTTATTATTAATATTTTAAAAATCTTGATAACAGATTTTTACATACTATGGCAGATAGTTTTATGAAATATATTGGTTTAAGTACTGTACTCGGGATGCAATAGTGTTGTATTGGATATGTGAATATTGATATTTTCCTACTAAAGTATATGATATGTTGTAAGCCTTTCTCATAAAATATGTGAGGTTGATGCCACTGAAAATATGTAGTGTATATATCACATCTCCAGCAGTCAAATCATTTAGATTGATGCCTTTCTGAAAGAAAATGAAACATTTACTCAATACAAGAATGATAACATGCAAGATTTCATTTGTCGAAGCTCTCCTTTCTACTATGAGACCATAAGTGCACGAGCGTGCTATTTGAGTGCTTATGGTCTCGCAGCAGATACAAGAGCTTCGAGAAACGATACCCAGGTATATAACTCGGTGTGGTTTGACAATTGGCAGTTGTTAACACCCTGCAGCTCATAAAAATACCATACAGGTTAATTATGGCGAACAACATTACCTAACATCATTGATCGATAAGAAGGGCAGGTCTTTGAGAACATTAACATAGATACTAGACACTTATTGACATAACATCCACTCTTTGATTGTGATGTGCAACAAATAAGTTTGGTGTATTTTGACATGATTCCACAGGGATTCCACAGGGATGCCACCTTTCTCCTTTGTGGTGTACTATAACAGAGAATTGGCTTGCAACACTACGACAATCAGACAACAGATTAACAGTTATTAAACATATTTCTAGGTCCAGTTCCACAAAACAATCATAGTTCCATGAGTTTTTGATTGATTTAATGCATTACATCGCTGCAGGAATATTTCACCAATACAATACAGGTTCCATGAGAGCTGTATCTATAATACATGTAACAGACTTACGAGCGAGTGAGTTATTGTTTTACATCTGTAGTGGTAATATTTCACCCATATGCAATGAATCAGGGTTAAGGGATAAGACTCTACTAGGGCTATGGTCACTTTGTGCAACAGGACACCGCAGGAAAACAATAGACAGATAGAGGTTGTGAAATGTAATGATATAATCATAGGAGAGCATTGAAATCTATCTACCGACAGAATGTGTCGGAATCTCGTCACAGTAAGCTGTACATATGCTCATCATGACATTTGGCACATACCACTCATTTCATAAAAAATACTGATGAACCGACCGTGTATAAGCTAAAATGCTATTATTTATAACACTAGATCTACCAGTATGTCAGGGCTCGACCGTAAGGATTGTCTGCCTGTCTGGGACAGGTACGATTCACAGGCGGACAGGGGAATTAGCCCAGATTAACAAGCCTTTTACCTACAGTTACATCTCCGATAGGGCACAGGGACAGGTGCCTCAAAAAGTTAATGTCGAGCCCTATATGTGGATAAAATAAGGATGTGGAGAAAACAACAAGAACTGGATGAAAGGGAGATTACTCTCATAAAGACACAGACACAGAAACTCTCTCGAACAGTGTACATGGATGCACATTCTCACGGGATATGAAAACATATCCCGAAAAAAGAAGTGGAAATGGATTTCATATTTTAGATAGTATTAGTTTTGATCATAAACTCAATTCTTTTAGTACACCAGAGGTAATATTTGAATTAAGGTATTAATACACAGTTTCCTGCATGATTCCATAATACTTTTGCCTTATTCAATTTTGATCTTATAACTAGGATGGAGATGTATAATACTGGTAAGAAAAACTGGGAATCGAGAATTTTGGATAACAATAACTGACAATACAATCTACAAAGTACTTGTACAATTAATGATCTACATTTTCTATGACATTTCCAGAGATAGTGCTCATAATACATTGTCTAGTATTTCAATGATATTTTTAATGTGTGAAATAAAGCCCAAACAACTTCTGTACGAGTTATGGGCTTGTTATGGAATTATAGACAGTATTGCAACTGCTACAGGGAAATCAAGGATGGTTACATCAGACTATAGATACAGACATTGCATCCAAATGTTATCAACATCATCACCATCGAAGAGAAAATATTGAATACTAAGACTAGATTCAATCTCAGATCTTCTGGTTTCTATCCTATCTTCGGCCTAAGTCAAGGCATCAGCAATTAAAAAAAGAAATAAAGGAAACATTTATAATAAATACTAATATTAAATATGCTAAAACATGACTTAACTAAAGATGCAAACATACAACAAAATAAATTAACTGTTATCACAGACTGTTGTGTATATATGGTAGTGTCTTTTGTACATTACAGTGCATCACAATCAGGGGAGACAACTCTAACAATCATGATACACAATTATGCAAATGAGCACCTCAAGAATCTCTACAAAATAAGCTTCTCAACTTCCAAAGCTTTACAATATTATTATGACAAGTGTTCCAACAAATACAATTGTGCAAATTGTCATTGTGGCATCTTACGGATGTTATGAAGATGAAAAACAATTTTGTGCTTTGACGACATGATTGTACTTGTGCCTTTTTGAGTTGTCAGTGCCTTTTTTCAAAATACATGTTTCCATTTCCAATTTCAGAGACGACAGTCTGAAAATCAAAAATAATACCAAATATTTTCAGAACTATTACTGGGGATTCTTTTCCAATTCCATATTTTGAGGTTATTTTGAAATGTCTCAAATAATTTCATCTTTGAAAGCAGAACATCAGAAGATGAATTGACCAGCACACACACACACACACACACACAGCCTTGGTCGGGAGAATCACACTCAATAATACAATACAGCTGTTTCTAGAGTCTGCACACCCTGGACGTCCACCAGGACCTCAAGGTAAAGCGATGTATCGGTTATGCTACATGCAGGTCTGGATGTTCTCGGCAGTGTTGTCTCTGCCCCGACACACACGGGAAGGAAGTCAGTTCCAGAGGCGAGGCTAGTCCAGCCCATGGAAGCTGTCTGTTGTCCGAGATTGCAAGTATTACGACAAATTCATGTCGACATTTCCAATCGGTCTGTCTGTGTGTAAGACTAGCGTCTTGTGGTTTAATGGTGTTCCATGAAGAGGTGTGGTTTATTTCAAGTCCGACAGTTTGATTATTTCATTGATAATAGACTTTGATTAATCCTAACTGTTTTGGTTTTCTTGTTCATAGTTGTTGACACATTGTGGCTTTTCTGTAACAATATACTTGCCATATTGTGGCATTTGCGACAGTATGCTACTTACTGTTTTATTTCAATAGAAGCAATGTTGTTCCCCTCTCATGTTAAAGATGACACATGCATGCTCTCCAATCCTTATGGATTGATCACAAGTACTGCTCTGCAAGAAATTTCTGGTTGCTTCCAAAAGGAAGAAGGAAGGTTACACTGTTCATTTTGACATCTGCAACAACTGAGCCAGGTCACAGAACTAGGCTATGGACCCAGACCGTGGAGCCAGGTCACAGAACTAGGCCACAGCTCCAAACGATGGAGCCAGGTCACATATCTAGGCCACAGAGCTTTGTCACAGGACTAAACCACAATATCAGGCTGCGGAGTCAGGCAATGGAGCAGGGTCACATAACTAGGTCACATATCTAGGCCACAGACCCAGGCCTGTCTCAGTTCTGCTCTCCTGGGTCGCTGAAGCACGGGTACAGCCACGGATTCAGACCACAGAACAAGAACACAGAGCCAGGCCATGGATCCTGGCCACAGTTTCAGCTCTGCTCGCCCTGGCCGCTGAAACATGACGGGAGTCTCCAGGAACGAGTGCCTCCGTGAACACGCAGAGCCATCCAGTCGTCCATGTTGACCACGCTGCAGATGTCGGTCTCGTCGCAGTCACAGCCGCCGTCTGCTTTGCCAGAACTGCTCTGTGTGGCCACGTCTGAGCCGTACTCACAACCTGTGGGGAAACGGAAAGACAGAAAACATTTACTAACCTACTCTGTCCAGATAAGTGAACTGATACAATGTACTGCATTTATCTATAGTCATTAAATGTCAACGTCATCCATTACTTTCCACAAAATAAAAGAATACTGATACACATTAATCTTTTTAAAAAAAATATTAAGTAAATACTTAAAAAAATACTTGTTTTATCACAAATCACTATGTAAGATCTGAGCTTGAAAATAAAATCACTTTAAAAATGTTTTGTAATTTTGACATCTGGTTACCATCTACCTAGGCATATAAATGTCATGTCCTTCAATAACAATACCACCAAATTTATTATTTATTAATATTAAGAGTTGCCATGGTCTTGGCTCTATCACAGTACGAACAACTTCTACAAGTGCCAGTGAATACATAAAAGTGCAGGTTGACTAACAAATGAAAGTATCTACTAGAGAATAAATTATATGTTCACTGTGCTTGAAATAAATATGACAAATACGAACAGTTTCAAAAGTAATGCATGTGGATGATAAACATTTGTGAAAAACTCACCTATCAAAATGTGAAGACAATATTCGAAAAATCCTTGATGGAAATATTAAATCTAAAATGGAACCACACAAATGTCCACATGCAAAACTTTGTCAATGAGTATAACGTCTGGGATGCTGAAAAAGTAAGCAGGAAGGGGAGGTAATAAAGTGCAGCAACTATGCCGACCACTAGACACATACTTAAGCACTCACTAAGGTCCTCGGCCGAGCAGTCTCTCAGTCTGCTGGCCGTGCGTTTCTTGGGCTGCTTCTTGAGGATGAGGACAATGCCGTTGAGAGACTTGAAGACTGAGAGGTCAAGGACACTCTGCTTGACCTCCGGGTTGCCGATGGCTGCGCTGATCCACGTCCTAAGGAAGGTGAAGTCTTCACCCAGCTGCTGGGCGCCTGGGACGCTGAACTTGATTTTCTCTTTGAGGATATAGTTCGTCCACGCATCGCAAATAGCCAGCGTTGCCATAGAAATGACACTGAGTTGAGATGGCAGTTTAAGTTTGCTGACACCGTCAATCACTGGTTCCAAGATGGCCTCCAAAATCTGCTCCACATACAAATTGGCACTAATAGGGGCCTCTGAAAGTTGAATAAGAAAGTGAAAAAAATAATGAATCTTGCTTTACATCACAGCAGGACTATTTCATAAATAAAAATCAACACATGATGGGAATCACTTACCGCAAACTGAATGTAATAGATGACCAAAAAAAATAATCATATAAGGGTATTTGTAGTGGCAGGCACCAACAGAAATGCCTGATTTACCTCCCTTTCACAGGTGCTCACCTAGAGGTGTCTTCCTTCTCCAGGGTTTGCCCAATGGCATAGTTTCTTTGAAGTAGTCCGAGGCAATTCTTCCACACTTCTCAGAAAACAGCTTCATGCATGCTCCTGAAAGACTCTGGAAGAGAAACAAATCAATGTATTATGATTAAGACCAACAGAGAGTAAGGATTTATATTTTTGATGATGTTGAAACTGATTCCCATTTCGCAATGTCTCTTGTTACAGTGATTGAGACCACATGTTTCTGTTTGGTTCTAATTCTCTGACCACAGTACCAACCAGTACCCAAGCAACCTAAGGTGAAGATACAATACAGCGACAGTACACATAACAGCACTACGTCTAGTGTACCTGTAGCTGTGCGTTGATCTCGGTGAGCTGGATGTGAGTCTGGGCGATCTGGCCGGCCGACAGCAGGTCCGTGGTGGAGTTGTTGGTGATCCCGGACTGGGTGAGACTCTCCACCTGGTACAACACCCGCTTAGTCTCGTCCACCAACATCTGACAACACAGGACATACAACAGCTACATTACTATGTCTGTCTGTACTGTGGTAATTCAGTTACCAGGGTTTTACCTGACGCGCAATCCTGTGTCAGATACGCAAAAAATGCAAGTTTAGACGCACAAGTATTCTCCTACGCGTCCTCCTGGACGCACTTTTTAAAAAGAAATATTGACAACTTGAAATTCATTTGTTATCGTATT
>JAUTBQ010164934.1:0-12303 GCA_032361185.1 Lepetodrilus ovalis | reverse complement strand
TCGTAGTCATTGTTATTTCTGTCAGTGGAGCTCAGAATGAGTGCCTACCGATATTGCATATAATATTGCTTTTTTTTCAATGTTGGTGTGCAAACTCATGGAATATTGAATACAAATCATCTACGGTAAGTTGATTGCTACGCTAACTATTTTCTTTCATTGGTAGGGCATATGATCGCGATGGCGACAAGCATGACGCCAGAAACATCAGAGTTACCGTTCTTGGTCTAATGTTGGCCTTTCGCTATGGACAAAACCGTACAGCGATCTAGGTCTACATCTTATAAACCACGGACATTCACATCATATGTAGATCTATATTAACCCTGCAGTTTAATATTCCTAAATCAGAAATGTATAGAGTCTATGTGTGAATATCTTATTCAGTCAAGCACCGAAAATAAATCATACCATATGAACTGCAAAAATCTCTGACTAGACTGACTTACAATGATTAGAGAAAAACATGGTAGATATTTATATTCTAGACAAACCAGGCAAACTATTATACATTACTTGCAAAACAAAGTGGATGATTTGATAGATATTATTCAAAATAAAAGACTGGATTCCTAGAGAATATTTTGGCGCGTTGTCAGTTTTCTTTCAGGGCGGAAAACAGAAATAGGCATGCGCCAATTTTGCATTTTGGGTAAAACAGAACACGTCCATTCTAAATATTAGAACACCTAGCGTCCATAACAGAACGCTTTGTTTCTAATAAGCGTCATGTGTTCTGCATATGTGTCCAGCATATTATCATATCGAATTATTATTCATGGCAGATACTATATTTTCGTATCAATCGTATTTGTCACTATTCATTACATGTTCTTACAACGAAAAATGGATATATGCCCACTAAATTCAACATTATATACAACTTTAGATGGTTTTAAAACTTTGAAATGAGAACGATCTTCTTAAATTTAAACATATAATCAAGCGTATAATTGTTTACATTTTATACAATATAATCATTTATATAGCCATTTAAATTATGATTTCTGAAACCATAATTATGATGATGTATAACATAATATTAATAGAACACTGTTGCGTTCTAAGCAAGAACACGTGTGTTCTACTACAGAACACTTCACTTCTGCAAGAACACATGTCCGTTCTCGAACAGAATATGTGTGTTCTGAATTAGAACATCTAGTGTTCAAAACAGAACACTTTGTTTTAGAGTGTATGTATTATACTTATGTATATATGTCTTAATCTGAGTTTGGCCCTTCCTTCTTGTTGCTTGTGACACCGTCACTCGTAACACTTTGCTCGTATACAATTTTGTGCAATGAATAGAAACGGTTTTAATGTTCTATTTTCCTCATATCTCAATATACTGGTACAGTATTCACGATGGACAGTATATGCCTACTGATTAACAATGTATTTGTCACTCGAAATTGCAGAAAATATTTTACTAGTAAAATTGATTATATATATAAACTGTCAATATATTACAGCTTATGTAACGGTTCACTGCTACTTGTACATGTATATCAACTGATGTACCGAAATGCATAGGTCTACTATGGGCACAGCTATAACTTGGCGCAAATTCATACTGATGTCTTTGAGGATTCACTTGGGCAAGAAGACTGACCGTCACAGATTACATATACTAGTAGACCATTCAAGTCATATAAAACCAGCAGTGTGACTACTGCATAGTGCAGACGGTGCATACACCGACATTGTGGGCTGATCAATGCTCTTCACGTTACTAGTATCAATGGTGATAGAAGAATTTCCTGTTGCAGAATTTCCATTGACTAAAAGGCACAAATATTTATATGTTGGACAAGTTGTGAATGACAGTCGCGGCCAAAGCATAATACCATTGGACGATGTTCATAGGCCTTTGATAATCCAATGTGCCTGATATTAAAAGTTTATTGTTATAGGTATCCTTTCACAAAGCTCTCTTATCGACTAAGAGACCACAGCGCTCTCTTTGCAGTTCATTTAACTATCTGCAAAGAGAGGCTACCATGACTACGGTCTATTAGTGGATAAGATAATTTCAAAGAACGATACCCAGATGCATGGGGGCCGTCTCAAAGATGACAATTTACTCGCGGTCTTCAGAGTCCAACAGTGCCCATTAAATTTAAGGTTTCTCGAGAGATAGTTCACATCCCTGTAAGGATCACACAGTCTAGTCAATATTAAATATATATATATACAATACCAAAAAAATAGTAATAGCTTTTTAAGATGTAGGACGGTTTAATATATCAGAGCATCAAGCTGTTTCACATGAACATCTGTATACATCATTGACAAGACACACAAACTCTGCATTGCGAGACAGTGCCCCCCATTAAAGACTCTACAAGATATGAACGTAAAAAGGTGGGAGACTTTGAATTGCTGCATAGACACTGCAATTCATAGAGCACATTTAAAATGTCAATATATAAAAATATCATTTTACATACAACAAGTAAACCACAGAGAATTAAGTGTCTTCAGAGATGACATCAAGGAATTGTTTTATAGAGAAATATAAGTACTTTGGGAAAAGGGAATTATGGTAGAAAACATAAAGAAAGTGATGCGTTCTATAGCAACCAAATTTGACATCAATAGCAGGCAATAGTTAAATTATATACACAAATATCGCCTAGGAATTGTGAAAGGATAGAAGAGAAAGGAAATCAAATAATACAATGGACTAAATATATGAGAGAATTGATTGTATTAATGTGACACAGGTGCGACAGTACTATTGCCAAGTCCGGACAGGACATCTGTCACATATTGGGTTGGTCACTTGCAACGGTCAGATGTAAAATACGTAACTTTATTGCCCATAGGCATGATACAATTATTTAAGTTCACGACTGCTGTATAATAAAGTTATTTCTAGCTGGGTCAACTAAAGACTTAACTATCGAAAGAAATGGACCTGCGATGAGGTTCTCCACTCAGTTGCTTCACATTAACCCTCTCCCTGTTGGATTAGGTGGAGACACTATTCTTCAGGGCATGTCCAGTTGACGTCAGGATTGTGAGAGTTAATGACTCACGGTCCTAGTTCCATAACCTCAATAAGTATCCATGTTCTGGAAACATCGTAGATTTATTTTCTTTTATATAGCTTCATAAGCATTAATTTAATAAAGATATTTCAATATGGCTGTAAGCCTACCGCGTCCACTTAAAATATAAATTAAATATAATAAGCCCATTTGTCAAGTGCCATTTTCATCCAAGTGGCACATACATTTATCCCCATACAGACCCCATGGTCCAAGTTGTGTAAACAGTATGTATATACTTACGTCTTTACAGAATTGTGTACTGATAATGAAAACAATGAATGCACAATTCATGGTCATTAATGGTCAATAACAAATTGAAGTCTTAAACAATTGTATACTGTATATGCATAAATAGCTACTGTATATGAAATACATGTACAGTAGACCTCGCATATAACATACTCATTGGGACCGGCTATTTGTGTCCGTTATATGTGAATTCCATTATATGCATACGCCATAATTAAATTTAAAAAAAGATGGGACCAGGCCTTAAGATTGAGTACGTTATAGGCGAGTGTCCGGTTTATGTGAGGCCGTTATATGCCAGGTCTACTGTATTTACATGTAATGTGCAATGCAACTACAAAAATTGTTCTTAAACAGTTATAAAAAAGTAAGCTGCTTAGAATTGGACTAGAAGAAATGGGTTGAACCATCAACTAGTAGATCTACGAACACTTCTTGAAGTGAAACATGTATACCATACATTTCTGCATAATATTTGAAAACCATTCAGACAATAAAACGTATAGATAAAAACACATTATCCACATACATGTATCAACATGACAAAAAGTGGCACACATGTAGATGGAAACGTGATCCACACAGCAACTTAAGATATGTGATCCACATATTAACAGTGACACATAAAATTTAAACGTGTGACCCAAATACAAAGAGACATATACAGTTGAAAACAGAAGATAACAATAACATCATAACAACACATCCAATGAAAACATAGTTGTGGAATCCAGCATTTGTACCACAGGAATTTGAGTTTGTACATGTCCATAATAAATATGCAATGGTTACCGTTAGCAAAGTTTCCAGAAAGGTTTTTCATTTCCAGTGTAGATTCATGACACTGACCTAATCGTTTATCGGTATAAAAATATGAAAAACTGCATTGCATTGATAATAAATGTAAATAATGCAATATTTATATATTTTCTTGTTAAAATTGCTACTTCGATAAATAATTTAGTATTCCTATAGCCAGGGAATACTAAAATTAAAAGAATATTAATTAGGTGGAGAAACATCGCTCATGATTGTACAACAATAAATGTTGACTAGATTAAAAGGCAAACAAACCAAAAATAAAGAAAGTAAAACATTGGCAGAATGATATAGTATTTAAAGCATATTAAAAAGTTATAAGAGTGAAATAAAATAGAGAATACTGTGAAAGTAAAAAGAGAAAATACTGTGAAATTAACAAGCGTTTCTATTCAATTAGAATCAGACCCCGTTATAACGGTCTCCATAATACCAGTTTCTCCGTTTTAATCATTACAGAATTCAAACTACATACTCTTATCTCGATGAATGTTTAATCCGTTGGTTGTTTTGCTTACTGGTCAGATATTAGCGAAAACAGAAGTTTTTTTGTACTATATATGATATAGTTGGCATATAAAGATCATCTTGTTACAGTTTGTGATGTTTTGGATACCTATGTGCAATATTATATTGGTGTACAGGCTTGAAATAACAAGATCCATAAGATAATGTGACATCTTATTAATATTATAATAATCGCAATAGTTCATCTTCATATTCTGTTCTTGATGGCAAATCTTGTTGACATTTAAAAAAAAATATCAGCTGACTGAATATCTACCATCCAAGTTGTCGCACGAAATTTCATATGAAGTCTCTCACCATAGCACAAAAACTATCCAGCAATATTAGCATACCGTAAGACACTTCTCAATGCATCAACAATAGTCACAACTGTGATATACATATATGATACTGATGGGTTAACCCGTTAACCCTGTCACACATTCAAGTTAATAGGGTTACCCATAAGGCACTTTGGAACAGCAGATAGAAATGACTTTCCTGTCCGTATGTCGTATTCCACAATGAACATCCATCAATAGGCGATTCAATTCACATTTGACACATAGTCCTCTATGTTCAGTATCTCCACATGAACTTGACACGTGTCTTGTATATATTCCAACCAACTTGTTCACAGAGCATTTCAATGGACGAAAAATAAGTAGACACATTCATATTCACATGAAGTTACAACTCAAGAATCTTGGTCAGAATTGACCCGTTTAGTCAGCAATGGCCTGGTTCCTCTTCAACGACAATGACCCGATTGGTCATCAATGACCTGTTCCATCATCAATGACCCGACTGGTTATCAGCAGCCTGTTTGGTCATCAATGATCAATTAGGTCATCAATGATCAATTAGGTCATCAACGATCAATTAGGTCATCAACGATCAATTAGGTCATCAATGATCAATTAGGTCATCAACGATCAATTAGGTCATCAATGATCAATTAGGTCATCAGCGTCTGGTTATTAATGACTCGTTTGGTCATCAGTGGCTTGATTGGTCAAGACATGATCAGGTCAACAACACACAGTTCTGCTATCACACGTCTGAGGAGTTATTGAGGTAGGGTGGGGGCAGTCTGTATGGTGGAGGGTCAGAATGAGGCTGATAGTACGGGGGCGGGGACTTCGGGTGTCGCCGACCTGACCCTGTACGACCTCCAGTCCCGTAGTTGCTGCCCTGGTCTGACTGATGGTCGTCCTCGAAGAAGTACGTGGTCCTTGGTGAAGGTGTGGCAGACTGGTTCCTGTCTTCTGGTAAAACAACAGGATTCTTTGGTTTCAGTCCTATCTCGTCCCCTTCCATTTCCTCGGGGAAGATTACCGGGTTCCTATCGTTGGTAAACACTGGCTTTTCTGTGTTCTGCAGAGCTGATTTCCTCTTCCTCTTCCTGTTGATAAGGAGGACAATGAGGAGTATGAGGAGGAGGACCAACAGGGAGATCATCACCGGGAGGACGACCTGAGCCCAGATGCTGAGTCCTGACCCCGTGGTACTCGCCTCGGTCGTCGGAATTACCGTAGTCGTTGGAACGTGGATACATGCTCCTTGCAGCTCGAAGGAAACATCTGCAAGCTCGTACTGAGGACTGAGGTATCGGTTGAAGGACGGCCGGACCATGTGCCCCTTCCTGACCATCTTCTTGAAGAGTCTGTTGATGGTCTTGTTGTGGCAGATGTCTCCGTTGAGGGTTGTGTTGCTCCAGCTGAGGACGAGGGACCCCATCTCCACGTCCATCACCACCATGTTGTCCGGGGTGCTGTCTCCTAGATACGAGCTGATCCGCTTCAGGAGTCTGTTCAGATTGCTGCGGTTGTTCATGAAGCTGGCGAAGTCCATCTTGAAGGTCATGATGAACTTGTGTGTGAACCTGACAAAGTACGAGGAGTTGACGTACAGTTTGATGGCGTCCTTCACGGCCTGACCCTTAGAGTCCGTGGCCACCAGAGTGATGCGATGGTAGCTGATGTCGAGGTCCACCAGGAGGGGGAGCCCAGTGATCACCTGTCGTTCCGCGTTCAGTTGAAGCCAGAAGTTATGAGGCAATGCCTGTCCATTCAGCAAAGTCAAGGACAGCTGCAGTGCCCGCGTGTCGCCGTCTTCTCGGTCGTAGAAGACTCCCCGTGGGATCATGTACTCAAAGTACTTGCCCAAGTTAGCAGGAATATAGTCTATTGGGTTCTCCAGGAATGGCATGGTGTCCACCGCTGAAATAAAGAGGATGAAACTGCATCAGTGAAATCAATAGTATCTGACTTTAGTTCAGTTACAATAATATATATAGGATGTAGTCCCTTGTGCATACTGTAGAGTATCCTTTTGATGCATCATGGACATAAGCATTATTATTAAAACCTTCCATTGTATCTTGTAAATCTATTTATCTTAGAGCAGCTTTACCGTTAATTCTTTACTTTGATATGAAGGGCTCTAAAATTCTGTTAGTTACTATTCCTATCTTTACAAAGAAAAGAATCCATGCAGTGAAAGTTATTCCTGCAGGTATTCAGAACCTCTTACCTTCTGTTGATTTAACAGGAAACGTCCAAGACTCTATGGACACCCAAGGAATGGTTCCATCCTCTGTAGTCGCCTTGGACGTCTTTCCTTTGGTGGTCAGCTCTGTCTGTGTTGTTCTGAGGGTGGATGTTTCGAGTGATGTGGATGATTGGGTTGTGGTCGATGCCTCAGTCGTGGATTCCAAGGGTTTGGTGAGTCCATCTGTACTAAGGTCAGGAGGAAGGATGATGGTTGAAGATGCTGGTGCATACAACGATGATGTGGTCATCTCCCCTGTCATGGAGAGTGAGCGTTCAGATGGACGTGTTGGCAGCCATTGTCCACTGCCTCCTAGAACAGAGGACATGTCCAACGTCTCGGTCATCCCGGAGTGGACGTCTATCGCCTCCGTTACGAAACCACTGCCCATGGACGAGTCCAGTTCCGTAGGAGGACCACTGCCTTCAGGAGGTGTTGAGCTTGGACTGATGCCGGAAGAAGACGTTGATTGGAAATGCAAGTCAGGGTCTCCCGGTTCTACTGGCTGCGAACCCTCCATACACGCACCCACTAGTTCGTACTCTACGAATAAAGGATGGAACGGCTGCATGTGTCTGATGAATGTCGGCCGAAGTGTCTCCCCTTTCCTCATCAGTGTGGTGAACATCTTCTTGATCGTCCTGTTGTCACACTCCATCCCGTTCAGAGTGACGTTGTTCCAGGACATTACCAGCGACCCTCTCCGCAAGTCCAGGACTCTCATGTTGCTGGAATCCTCGTCCCCATAGTATGAACTGATCTTGTTGAGGAGACGATTCAAATTCACTTTCTTGTTTATCATGAAATCGTCATAGTCCAGAGCAAAGGCGATGTCAAACTTGTGGGTCTGCATGATGTTGGACGGCGTCTCAAACTCCAGGTGGATGGTGGTGTGGGCGGAAAGACCTCCTGAGTCTGTGACCCCGAGGAGCAGCTGGTGGTGGTTGGGGTCAAGGTCACTGATGGTGAGAAGTCCTGTGAGGGTGTGTTGGTTCTTGTCCACTTGCAGCCAGTAGTCCGGGGGCAGTCTGCGTCCATCCATGAAGGACAGACTCAGCTCCAGGTGTGTGACATCACCGTCCTCTTCGTCAAAGAACACAGTGTTCGGGATCGGGAACTCCCAGAAGATGCCCAGTGGAATGATCAGGTGCTCCGATATGGGAATCACAACTGTTGGTGGATGGTTCAGTTCTGCAAATAGGGAAACAGTTTCTTAGTGTTAAATTAGTGAGTGATTGAGAGCGATTGTTTTTACGTCACAGCATGAATATTTCACCCATTCCAGACGTTATGGATAAAACAATGCAAGCAGTTATAATTGTTGCTCTGACATTGCAAAACGATTGATAGAATAAAGCTAACAGTACTGTGATCATAATTATAGAGGATACAAATTGAATAAAATGACAATGATTGATATCACCAAAGATTTGAAAGCTTTTAAATTTACATTTTACTTATCACACATATATTAAGTTGTATTCCATGTATGCTATTGATCATGACTATAAGCAATACACCAAGTGAAGTGCAGCATCAGCTCACCTGTGAACATAGGCGTGGTTGTCTCCCCTGGGTGGGTCATGTTGTCGCCAGAGGCCATCAGTCCTGACCCCGACATCTCGACAGTGTCGGACGGTGTAGGCATGGTACTGGTGACATTGAGACTGGAGTAGACGTCGTCCGGCTGTCTGTCCATGCCATCACCGGACCCCGACCCGGACCCGGATCCCGATCCTACGGGAAGGTACAGGGCGGAGGACATCTGGAGCAGGACGGAGCTGGAGATG
Organism: Lepetodrilus ovalis; assembly: GCA_032361185.1. Classification (NCBI taxonomy): domain Eukaryota; kingdom Metazoa; phylum Mollusca; class Gastropoda; order Lepetellida; family Lepetodrilidae; genus Lepetodrilus; species Lepetodrilus ovalis. Next base: position 3,326 of record JAUTBQ010164934.1, on the reverse strand, counting down.
TCCTCATCGCCCGACGCTACGGTAATGGTCACTTCCTGTCTGGAGAAAGAGGAGGCCAGAGGAGGGTGGACCCAGAGGTCAGGAGTGGATGATTCCAGCCAAGAGGCAGACACGTGGTCGGGGATAGTGAAGATGACCGTGTCTGTGCTGGAGGAGGTGGAGGTTGATGTGGACATGGAGGTGGAGGTGTAGATAGGGCTGGAGGTGTGGACAGGGCTAGAGGCGTACACAGAGGTGGAAGTTCGGTGGTGAGGTATCAGCCACTCCTCAGACATTTCGGATGGAAGCATGGTCATCACATCGCTGGGTACGGACCAGGAGTGGACATATTCACTCACTTGTGGTTCCATAATTTCAGACGTAACATATTTATGTGATGTGCTCACAGATGAAGATGTGATATGGACTGGGATGGATTCTCTCATCATTGGCACAGATGTTTGAAAGTCGCGTATCACAGGTGTGGCATCAACTGGTATGTGATCCATAGAGTAGAAAAGATCTTCTACTACAGTAGATTGTACAGGAATAGCGCCAGTAGGTGACATGCTGATTTGACTTGTATCAATCACAGCCGGCCAAGCGTCGACTTGTGTCGATCCCGACCCAGAGAATGACCTGTCCTCGTCATCGTCTGGCAGATCCCGATCAATGCCCAGAGAAACGGACGGAAGTGTGTATCCCTGGCTAGTGTCACCACTCCCTCCACTCCCACCCATGCCACCACTGCCGTCGGGCAGCTCGGAGTGGCTCGGAGTGTAGAAACGTGATGATGAGATCAAGTCCACTCTGCTGTACCTCGACCTGGCATCGGGCACAGCCTCAGAAGCAACAGGCATCACTGGCGAGGGCTGGTCAATAACGTGAAAGGACGACTCCATAACCTGTGTCGTAGTAGGAAACACAGTTTCATGCACTTTGACTGATTCGTGAACAACCTCTGGAGTAATGGATTGCAATACCGGGGTGGCAATGGGAGTCCTGTAGGGCAGTTGTCTTCGCTTCCTCTTCTTGGCAGTTTGAAGAGAGTCTGAAGAAGCTACGTACCATCCAGCCACAGGTTGTCCTACCTCTGTCTCGATGCGGCCCACGATCAGATTGTGCTGCAGGACCTTCACAAAGTCCTTCATGTGTTTCACCGTGGAGCAGGACAGTCTCCACGTGATCTCCACGGTCTTGTCCTGCTCGCACATCCCGTGAGGACCCGGTCCCGCCGACATGATCTGGAAGCCGCGGTCCACTGCACGCAGCTTCTGAGGACTCGAGGACATCATGGTCAGCTTCCACTCCGGCAGCGACAGAAAGTCAGCCAAGTTGGTCAGCATCTGTATTCTCTGTTCGAGGGAGAGGGCATCGGCAGCTACGCACAGCACCAGACTCGCAACCACGACTTCGTCTTCGCATCCATGCTCGTCGACGTACGGCAGAGACGGGAAGCTAGCACGTAGAGAGTCAGTGTTCTCCCCGGATGTCGAGTCCTCCGCTGATGTTGCTGGCCCAATAGCGGCTGCTCCCAGAGAAACGTACTTCACCGTAACGCGGAACACGTCTGACACTGTCCTACAGGATGGCGAACTTCCCGCACAGACGGTGGACACCTCTAGGAAAGTAGAACCTGTGTCATGTGACGTGGGTACACCAATCAGTGTCTGAGTTGCAGGGTTATATTGAATCCATTCTGGGAGTTGATTCTGGTCGACTTCTTTCAACTGAAATAGAAATTACAGAGAATTAGTCCTGCGGTAATAACATTAACAATGATTATGGTCATGGTATGTCAGTATTAACCTCTGTCAAAGTCCGTTAAGAAACCTGACAAATCATTTGTTTGGTGCTTCTAGCATTAGTAATGTTTGTGGTCATGACTGAAAACACAATACATTAGTATTATCCTCAAGCATATTTCTTCAGTGTCATAGCTACTGTTAGGGAATACACACAAGTAGATACAAATAGTTCATCTTATTGAAGCAAATTCAGGATTGTGGTATTCCTACATTCACCCTTGTAACAACTGGGCCTACACCTTATTTCACTCTTGGGTGTCATTTTCTACTACAAGACCCAGGGCTCTACATTAACTTTTTGAGGCACCTGTCCGTGTCCTATTGGATATTCAACTGTACGTAAACGGCTGGACTAATTCACATGTCTGTCTGTGGATCATATCTGTCCCGGACAGGCAGTGAGTCAGTAGTGATTATGGATTATGAATCTTGCACCCATTTGCGACGACCAGACAGGCAGACAGTTGAGCCCCGAGACCATGAGCACTCTCATAGCGATCTCTTATATCATGCACTTACGACAGTGCTATGGTAATGTCATAGTAGATATGCGAGCTTCAAGAAATGATACTTTGGCTCACACACCTGTCCATTGGAGATTTCTCACATAAAAGTCCAGAACTTCTTAATGTACTTTAATGAGTTGGATAAATTTACTGAAGTGCTCATAAAATATCAGACGACCTGAGACAATCTCATCGGTTCCTTTTAAACCATTATCTCAAAGAGATTACATAAAAGTTTCCCTTGAGATTGTTTCAAGGAGAGTGAATGCTTTGTTTTTATCTGTTGAAAACATTTGTGCTTAAATTATAATTCCACAACTCAGTTGAATTGTTTGACCATGTTTTTGTGCGGAAAACAAGTACAATTTCAACCTAAAGTTTCTCTGTAGACAATATATTTACAAACTTATTCACTTGGATATCGTAAGCATAAGGATTCTTTTTAATTAATCCAGCTATTACTTAAATTTGTCTTCCTTTTTTCTTTATACATATTGCAAATTTCACTTCCTGAAAATACCACATGTGAGGTCTGTTGATAACGTGATTATCAACTGATTATGACTAACCATGGCAGAGAAACCCTGAAGAATGTGTATTGCTTGACACAAGCGTAAACCTCTGACAGTGATCCTAACTTGATAACGATAAATGTGATAAACAAATTTGGAAACTCAATTTTCTGAATCTTTATGCAGGCAAAGTAATGATAAGAAATGAAAGAAACCATGTGGATAAATGACCTCATGTGTAAAGTTGGATAAACTTACTCGAAACTATTTTCTACAAGTGCCACTTTTAGCAAGATCAAATTTAGCCCCAATCTAATTGCCTGTAGCTCCAATTGGTTACACAAACATACGTGTTGTAAATAATCAAAGATTTATAAACTACCATGTCTCGTCAACTCCTTGACCTACTTATCAACTGTACCGTCAGTTTGGAATTTATCTTTCTCTTCTTAAAGGCATACAATCACAGATTTTTATGAGCACGTAGCACTATATTTGAGTAATAAATGTAAACTACATTC
>JAUTBQ010164933.1:0-27284 GCA_032361185.1 Lepetodrilus ovalis | reverse complement strand
GTCTCAGACAGAAATTTGTTTGACATTACCTAGGTGAGGCATCTGTAATAGTATTTAATTTTATGAGTATTTAATTTAATAATAGTATTTAAATTTAATGAGTTTGAAAGAAGTCGCTGGAATAACGAGAGATGTGTTCAAGCTACGCTAATGTATTCACACTAAACTTGTTCAGCCAGAGGATTTGTGGCTTGGACATCGTAACATGTATGAACAAAACAATTTGTCAAAAAGACGCTTTCAGAATAAATATAAAAAACACAGGTCAGGATTTAGTATTGTCATGTTGAAAAGTAAAGGATGCAATTCAAGAAGTCTGTACTTGTACACGAGGAAACAATAACAAGTATATATACTTCCAACATTTATTGAAAGTCTTGACATGTTTCTTCAATAAATACAATTGTATTCCATTTCTATACAAGTATTAACAAATATTCACAAATATTTACCTACAAACACCCATGATTAGCACCATAAAATCTTGTGCACTTTTGAACAAAAGTTATCTCCCTTTAAACATGCTACAAAGCGAGTACTAATCCACTAAAACAGACTTGTATGAATCATGTATTATGATAACACTAACATTTTCAGAACTGTCTAAAATAGAAACATCAACAAATTTCGAGGCATAGTAAAAATCTATTGCCACATGTAAAATACATCTAAAATATAATACATGTTACATTTTCATGCATAAATCATTTGCATAATTTGTAATGAGATTTTACATTGTACATAAAGATATTTACTGCAGTAGTTAAACATTAACCAAATTCAACAGTACATATTTTTAATAAATGTCATGGAAATATTCTGAAATGCTAACAAAATAAGCAAATTAAGCAGTAATACTATTAAATTTTATTTCTAAGCATCACAGGCCAACCAATGAAATGGCACTGCTGTTATCAAATTAACTGATAATGTACACGTAGTAATCAATGACTTGTTGCACCAACATTGAGAAACACATGATTATTCCTCGAGTTGCACACTATTGAAACACAATGACCGTCAGTATTGGACGATGTTCAAGTGAATATAGACAGTAGGGCAAGCTATAGTGTTCTGTCTACCTGATCGAGTTTCAAATTACTAATGGAAGAAGAAGATCTATGCTGTGGCATTTAACCAAAATCTGGAAGGTTATGTTATGTGTATATAAATTCCATTCTATAAACCTATTTTGTACTTTTACTGAATTTGAAATGTAAAATAATCCAAAGTGCCTAGATATTGAATCGACTTGTGATTCTCAATGTTTGCGTGCCAAGTCACTGAATATCATAGCCCTTCATAATGTTGTTATAGCAGCACTATTTCATTGGCAGATCTGATTCACAACCACGTCTCACAACAAATGCATACAAGGCATTCTATTCAAAATTAGCAAAGCTGAATCACAACCATTGGTGTAGGGTTGAAGATGCACAAATCATTCGTACAAACATACCCACCTCTGGACACACAAATCTGTCACTCAAACAAACGTACCCATCTCTTGACACACAAATCTGTCACTCAAACAAACGTACCCACCTCTTGACACACAAATCTGTCACTCAAACAAACGTACCCACCTCTTGACACACAAACCAGCCACTCGCACAAACACACCCAACTCTGCATACACACACCTGTCACTCACACAAATGTAACAGTTTCTTCACCATACTGTACATCCAGAACGACTGGGGCCAGGCTTGCTCGAGTGCCACTGGGGTATTTGGGTGTGGCCCCAGGCTTTCCAATCAAGACTGTATCTGACACATGATCAGCAAGTCCATTATCTGCAGAACGAATGCCATTTTCACGCCAGTCGTCCAACTGGCTGCCACTTCTAAGCACTCGTCGAAAACCAGAGTGTTCAGAGTGGCCAATGACCACTTCACCAGTGTTTTTGTTTTCAAGTCCCAATAATGGTGTCGGTGGCGTGTACTGGGGACACGGCTGGAATGCCCCCCGGGGGGTGGAGGGTGGGGGCGGGGGGTGGCGATACGGGGGCGGTGCAGGAGGAGGGTTCTCCTGATAGTTCCTGTCTATTGTCTCGCACATCTGCTTGTCGTACACCTGTTGAGATTGGGCTCGTTTTTTAGGGGTGTACTTTTCTGGAGAAGCCAATGGTGCATTATTCAACCAGTCCCAAGAAGGAACTTCCAGACAACTGCTGTTCCAGTGGTGATCTTGCCGACTACTTGCCAAGTAAAAGTTTTCAATGTTTTCCACGTCAAATTCATCTGCGTCTAAAACTACTGGCTGCATCTGGAAGTAGTCGTCTCCGAGTTCCTGGGACGGTAGAATGCTGTCTGAAGTGAAGCTTTGATTGGAGGGCACAAATCCTGGCGTCCCGAACGTGCTGGACTTGTTCGACTTCCTGGGATGCGTCCCTCTGCTGGACGGCGTGTGTGGCGCCGGGGACCGCCGGTCGTGGCTGTGGATGTACTCCACATCGTCGAACATGTCGGCGGTGGACGTGGGGCCACCTGGAGGATCACTCGTTGGCTCAAGCGTCTCCGTCTTCAAGAATTCTGGGATATCCACAGTCTCCGTGCCAACACCCCGCTGGTCATCCAGGCGGTGCCTCTGAGCACGTGACAGAAGCTCGAACAGCTTCTCATCTGGAGAACAAAAACAAGCATTAATTATCTTCTTCATATCATATCATATCATAATTTTTACCTGTTTATGCTTCGTGCAAATAAACATATATTTGCATCAGATATTTTTTTCTTTATTTTATCATTCCAATTGAATTTAGAACATAATTCCTTTTTTAAAATGTTGGGGTTGGGGTGAGAGGGGCATAATTTATAAGCTGCAGATTACCAGACGGTCATCTAAAAGAAACACCAACTGACATCCAAATACACTAAAATATGCTCGAACAACAGGTATATTGCCATGTGTTTACATTACAAATATAACAGCAATACATACTCTCCGGATCCGATCTCGTATTCTTGAGTTCATTCTTTTGGGGAGTGAGAACTGCCTTGGTCTTTCCCACTGCAGACTTCGGCTTGTTGTCTTTTCCCGCTCTGCCCAGTGACTCTCTTCTCAGCAGGGCGAATAAGCCGGATAAGCGATGCGCGTCGTGATTTTTGTGCACCTGTACATGAAAGTAGACATGGGATTAGAATTTGCCTTGTTGGTTCAAAGATATATCTCAGAGGTGATTATGATAACATATTCCACAACAAGTAACACTCATACACTGATACCAACCTCGGATAACACCTGTCTAGTGCCAATTAATTGGGCATGCAAAATATTAATCTTTACACCCATTCTGTGCTGACAATATCCCAGCCAAATATCCAGTTAATAGCACGACAATCGAGGTTAGAGATTCAAACATGCTGACGACAAACTGCATTCCACGTATCCAGCTTAACAACATACCACAAAGAAGATCCGTCGTCCGTTTAAATAAAGAACTACCACAACCCAAACATTTGGAAAAACAGGGAGATAACTCCACATCATGGAAGGTAACTCCATATCAGCAAAAGGGGGAGATAACTGCCCCTTACCTTTGTCTTATCGAGTTCCATTATACCCAGTTCATCAAACCTATGAGCCGTTTCCGATTTCCCTTTCATCAAGTCCTCAAATATACGATTAGTTATTTCGTCAATCGATTCAGGCTTGATGCGGCTAGCGGTGGGCGGGACTGGGGGCCGACACGGCCGAGACGACATGCCGGGTCGTTCTTCCACGACCCTGTCTGTTAGATAACGAAACATGCATGTATGTTAATGTCTCGTACAGTCCATGCCCCATGCAGGGTGATCTCAACAGGTGCTATATAGATGGGTAGGTGAACAGATGTGTCAGTGAATATAGTGAGAGAATAGAGAGTGAGCGAGTGAATAATTACAGTGTGTGTCCAAGTGAATACATAGTGAGGTGAATATATAGTGCATAAGTGAATGAATCATGCTGTTAGTAAACAAGAGGCAAGCAATAAGCAATAAATATCACTATTACCTAGTTGGTTTAACAACATATTAATCTGGTTAATGAACTACCATCTATATCATTATGTAGTAATATGTTGCAAACTGTTAGTATTGAAGATATAAGTGAACAATGTAAAGTTATATAAAAAGCAAACCATTAAATAATGCAGAATCACAAATTAGCTTACATTAAAAAGAGTTTCATTGGAACACCATGACTTTTAATGCTTTTAATGATTTTTAATGCATTTCTGCAAGTCTTTAATTTAACTAGTTAGAGATATGCGCTCTTTACCTAAATGTAGGTTTCCGTTACATGACACTACCATATTGGCAATTTGCTCTACCAATCAAAATGCAACTTATTCTTATAAAATGAAATAGAGCAATGCAATCCCGGTACTTTTAAAATTCTAATCGCTCATATCACGACATGTCAGTTTTGGGTAAGAATAAACCTGCAACAGCAGTAGCACTGAGCCATGCAGGACAGCAGTGAGCAAACTAGTGCAGATTTGAACTCGCAACCCTTGGCTCAAAAGTCTGATGATCTAACACTGCATTACCCATTTTCTTGGGCCATTGCTAAATCAGATATTTTGCATAATTCATTGGTTAGACAGCTAGAGATTCAACAACTATAGTATCATGCAAGAACAATTATTGTTAGTAAAAATTATTTGTTAACATTTAGCATCTACAGATACTAGTAGCTGCATATTGATTAAATAATGATGTTAGATACTAAGCAAATGAAGATGCATGTTAGTAATAAGTAAACGACCAATGGTGGACAATGATGAAAGCGAATATTAAGTTTATCGAAATCCTGACCCATACAGCATTTACTCCCAACTAGGTCTAGAATCAAGCACAGTTTTGACGACAGCTTTCAAATCCCAGAAGTCTCAGAGGAAAGATAACAAACACACCAAAACAAAGCAGTTAAACAGAACTAAACAGACAAGATGCTCAAGATGGTGGTGGTAGTCACTCAAATAAACTAAAACAAAGCAGCATGATGAACACAAATTAATGCAGAACACAGGACAGAAAACCTAGCTGGAAGATCTGCCAACCGAGATACTCATACTATCCCAGGATCAGGGCTCCAGACTAACAGTGTATGCTACTTGCCCACAGGGCTAATTATGGCAAGGTGCTAGGTTAAAAAATAGGATGATAAATGAAAAGTATATTCATATTGCAAATAAAACATGGCTGTTACAATTATTGCTTTATGTTGTAGCAGGAATATTTCACTCAGTCATAGGCGACTAAACATTTGTGAAAGAATTCATGGCTATGCCATCAGGAAGCTAATACGTTTAAATGTAGGAATGATTCTGTCTGGAGAGCAGAAATGACCACATATGGACCACCTCTACCACCATTACATGCTATAAACAAGTCTTATTCCCTGCTGCTTGTGTAATCTAGCAAACTGTGAGTGTTTGTGATGCAAAACACAAGCTATGTGCTCAAAAAATGTAAAATAATGAATACAATTGCTAAAATGTTCTGCTGATCATTACAACTTACTGCTGCGCAACTACTGATAATAAGTGAGATATATGCAGATAGTCAGGTTTTACTTAGTAGTGCAAGCATATTTATAGTATGCCTTTTTACAAGTATATTTATAGTATGCTTTATTACTATGACTTTTCCCATGAAATCTGCTAGTTAACAATGCGATCAGCCGTGGATACATTTATTGATCCACTTGAAACCTGTATATAAATTGACTTTGAAAGCCGGTTGGTAGATTGGTAGAAGACCTGGCACTGAGGTTACGAAATATTTTTGTCATCAACTCAATAAGGTTTCGTAACCTCGGGCCTAGATTGGCTAGTGAAGGGCCAGACATAATGGAGGAAACACAGTATACGGCAGGTACATTAACCAACCTAGTGGGTCCTCTTTGGACAACACGACAACTCTTTGGTTGTCCAAGGCCAACACCATTGTTTCTGTGTCCAGGAAGTCTTCGTGTCCAGACTGAAACAAAAAACCAATAGCACAATCAGATTTAATTACTTGAGATAAATGCAAATAGATAGCATTTTGCCTCTATATTGTCAAAGTGAGTGAGTGAGTGATTATGGAGTTTAAAGTTGCTGCGGCAATCTTTCACCCATTTGCGACGATTAAACAGTAATTATTTAACTATTATTTGATGTATTAAAAATGAAGAAGCATGAAAAACATGCCAAAGTCTATTGTCAAAGAAGACTTGCATAAATAATTCCCACTTACCAGTTGAACCAGTATCCCATCAATTCTGTAGCCATATTTGTTGAGGATGGGTTTGAACACATCGCGGATAGTTCTGTTTGGTTTGGCCTTGACCCCGATGGACTTCTTGTTGGGGAAATCCATGCGGAAGAGAACCCGTCTTTCTATGACAACTTCTCTGGACCCTAGTGTGGACACGTCCTCGCTCAGGTCAAGTGGCTGCAACATGGTCCAAATAAATCTTTAGCACAAATGATCTAATAATAAATAATATCATAATTACAGATGTCAACATCATTAGAAGTCAAGCCTTTGTTGTACATAAGGGTCATACTATAGAAAATTAGGATATTCACCATGATTATACTAGAGCAAGAAAAACTTGCTTTATGACCGCTTTATATTTCCAGAGGTTACACTGGGTTGCAGACAAGTCCAGTGAAAATACATCAACCCCATGACAAATAAATCAGCAGATTTCCACTTATCAGTAGAAAATTGCCATGCTCGTTACCAATGCACTACGTGATTGGCGTGTTACTACGGTTACCCACCTTGTCAGATCCCAGCAGAAAGACATCAACAGATGCGATGGAGAGTCCGCGCTTCTCACAGAGTTTGCCCAAGACGGAGCGACTGGATTGGCCGGGCTTGGCGCACACCACGGTCGTAGAACCATCAGGGAGGACAACACGGCAGAACTTGAACTGACCTTCGTTGGTGTCGCGCATCTCCTGGCAACCAGACATGGCAGTAATTGTTTAATTTCATCTCTATGGTCTGCTTCAAAATTATTATCATTGAAAATCACGTAATATATACTGTACACGTTACTCCTCAAACATTAGTATCTCGCTCCTTTCACCAAGCCATCTTCAGTTAACTGATATATACACCAGTCATGGAAGCAGACAAAATAAATTATAATTTTTCTGGAACGAGTGATTTTAAGCAATACAATAGTAACTATTAATAATAATAACAACAATAACGATGTGCAAATTTATATCGTGAAAAATCCACTCTCAAATTACCTCAATATAACCCTCTAATAATATTCTAATCTTATTGCTAGGTATTGTAGGGTATTGTTTGAACACTTCCAGTGTGGTGCACTACCTACCTCTTTAGTCTGGAACACCTCTTTCCTCATAGTGCTGAGATCTATTCCTGGACCAGGACACTTCTTCAGGTTGTTATTGACCTCCTTGTCCTTCACCTTGATGTCCTTGACCCCTCGTTTGAGGTCAATGTCAGATGGTAGTTTGTTGCCATGTTTATGTTTGTCTGTAAACAACAATTCATAGTGAAATTATACTTTCGTGGAATAATAGCAAGTGAAAATGTTTTAGAGAATATAAACGCTTTGCTTGCTTATTTTTCTGACAGTTTTCAAACAATAATATATTAAACAATAATAATAAGAATGTGATTGTGTTCATATTTGGTGGCATGCTCAAAGTAGAATATTTTACTAAAGTGAGATTTAAATTGCCACAAGATTCCATAGTTCTCAATTCGGAGGAAAGAGTGTACATCTGCAAAATTATGGTAAACACAATATTTTAAGTTTTAATATAGGGATACACAGTCATATGTGAACTTGATTGTAATGGTGAGAAAGTTCACGAAGTATATGTAGCCCTCTACTGACAACCATAGATAACATAGGTAGTGAAAGGCTAATTTCAAGGTAATACAAACGAAAAATATTCTCATTTGATGGTTAAAGCCCAATAAAGGTCTGATTTAGCTAGTACTAAAATGGCCCGATACTTACTTTGTCTCCATGGTAACAGAGATCTTCTCCTCTTTTCATTTTCTTTACCTTTGCCAATCTGTGAAAACATTATTCACATTATTAATACAATCACAGATCTACCAGCTGAGTATATAACAAATATAATCAATTTAAAGGCACAATACTTACTTAATAATATACATATTTTGGTACATTATCAATCCTAACCATATTTATACTAAGTACAAATATTCTAAATCTTTTAACAATGAAATAAACTCTAAACAGACAAAATACAACCTGTTAAATAACGATGACGATGACATTGACAAATTTACTTAGCAATGATTAAACAGAAGACAATGATGACAACAGATGAGATGAAGGGCATTGGAATACTGGCTGAACGATACATAACGACCAACGGAAAACTAGCTACACACATTCTCTTTTCAATGTTATCTGCATGAGAACTGCCCATGCATTTGATTAAATAGAAGTAAAAATCAACAATTCCCCTAGTATAAGAATGACAAATTAATTAGTTCTAAAAAATCTAAATTGCTAATTCTTCTGCACAACTGACCTTCTTTTCTTCCTTGTCAGTGAGAGTACCCTCCATAGGGTCGTGAGGGAGGTTGAGTTGTCTCCCTTCCATCTCGCGCATCAGGTAAGTCCTGTACATTTCCCCCTTCAGGAAGCGCATGTAGCTGTCCTGCTTCATCAGCTGGTAGATCTGCAGGAATGCATACAAGTCATTAACTTACGTGTCCATATTCGTATATCATTAGTGTTATCACTAAATTGTGTTTCTTATTCAAAGAAGCATCAAACTAGGCAAAAAGATAGTTGTAACTGGGCTCCAGCCACAATAGAAAGCGTTGACATTACAATAGTTGTAGCCTACAAGAGCGTTGTGCAATAAGAGCCTACTTATATCACTGAGGCATTCATCCAAATAAAAATCAGCAAAACCAGGTTTTCAGGTTTCATTAATTTGTTCCAACTAATATTGACTGAGAAAATGCTATAGACAGATCTAATAATAATAGTAGTAGTAGAAAATAATAAAATAATAATAATAAAGTAAACAGTTTTTATTGCACCAAATCCACTCAAAAGGCATACTCAAAGGACTATATTATTACCCCAGTCAACAGATTAGTGTGTTCTCATTTTCATTTTCAACTCCCTGGGGATCATAAAACACAAGCTGGCTTTCAAGGTTTGTCATTCATATGCCCATATCATCCTTCCGGGCCTCATAATAATACTGTATGAAGCTCTACAAGTTCCCATGTGACTTGCATGTTACTGACTGTGACTTGCATGTTACTTACGTGTTTCTGAGCCATATCGAACATCACCGGGGACGGGTCATCCAGACACTTTTCAGCATTAAGTCTGGAGGCACTGTCAACATTGACAGGATCAGAAGCCTTAGGAGACAGGTGTGTGTTGTAGATTACTTTGGCTTTTGTTTTCCTCTGAAATAATAGGATTAAACAGTATGTGAAAACATATCTTGGTACCTTCGTGAATCATGAATTATTATCTATGAATAAAGTATAATTATAAATGTTCATTAAATTAGAGGTGGATTTATACTTGTGGCTTCTAACTTCAATGGCATTTCACTGCATTTCAAATAGAAATGTGTCACATCATTTTGTTACAAGCAAATTTGGAATATTTTACTGAAAAATAAAACTATAGTGTTAAAGTAGCAATATCATCTTTGGAAGTAAAAAAATTGACATACAGTGTATTACTATGGAAATGTAGGGGAGAAATACAATTACAGTGTGATGTGAATTTGCCAAAGCAAAACAAAATAAAAATAAATAAATGGTAATCTCAGTGGTGTGTTCTAATCAACTTGCATTGTCATAAATAAATGCTTTGTTCTAAGTAGACCATACAAAAAGATGATACTGTAAATCATAAAATGTTAGCGTAATTAAAGTTTAGCGTTTGGTGGATTATCAACATATTAGCATCATAAAATGTTAATGAACTCGTCCATTACTAATATAATGTTCTAAAGGCTAGTACAGTAGTCTGAATATACTTTCTGAGCTAAGCAGGCTACGAGAAAACAAATTCATCAAATCTCTTGAAACTGAGAAGCCCCCATTAACTAAACGTGCTCTGCAGCATGTTCATGCAAATGCTTAAATATGCATGGCAATCCACATGAAGATCAGTCAAAGTACATATGAAGAAAATTGAAAGCAGAATTGAGGCTACATAAGACACCAACAACTGCACATTAGTTTTTGTAAACTATATATTTGTCTTGTTTTGGGTCACTAAGGATACAAATTCATACAATACAAACTAAATATAAATGGAATTTTGCTAAATACACTAATTCAGTGTATCTTTAGTGGGGGAATGTCCTCGTAACTCGCCATTCCTTAAAAATAATAAAGCCTTGACCCATGCGGAACCTTAGCTCTATTATTTTTAAGGAATGGAGAATACAAGGTTGGTGTAGTCTAGACAGTCAACATTCAGAATGCTATTGATATTATGGATGGAGACGCATACGCTCACAGACTCATCCCTGAAATACATCCATGTCATCGAAAACTTGTTTTTAAAATACTTTTAGCTCTTACGTATCATGAAAGTGACAACCATCCGATAAATTTGAAGATTCAAATATTAAAAAATATTTTTATTAAATACAAAAGAAAAAGGAAAACAAAATAATAATTTTAATAATATTAAATAATAATAATAATAATGATACATGCATTCCCAAATTGATTATGATTATGACTAGCTGATACAACAATTTTCAAATTCCATAAAAATTAAAATATTAAAATAATAATAGGAATATTTAGAATTAGATATTCCTTATTGTTTCGTGACATGTAGTCTACTACTGATACACATTTCCAGAACCAATTATGTATATAAAGTAAAATAACTAGAATAGCGGTAAAACGAAGGCTGTCATCATTCATAAATGCAAGTTGTTTTGATCTTTCAACATTAACAATTAAATATTTTCTATGGGAGTGAGTGATTGTGGAGTTAACCATGGCTGCAGGAATTTGTTAACCAATTGCGACGATTTTTCTAAGGGAAGAAACCTAGCTAATGTACACATTAAAAATATAGTACACCATGTACGTAATTTCACACTAATATGACATGATTTACATCAATCAATCAGAACACACTTCATTGATCATAATCACCTCAGTGGGAGGTTATGTGAGTACTCTGCAATACATACAATAATTTCTTTTCAAAGAAAAAGCCATTAGTATTTAAAAGGACTTTTTGCTGTTTTCATTACATGTGTGCAAAGGATTCCCTTACGTCATGGTTAGGACTTGTCATAATGAACAACACACAAAAAAAGCAGTAGCATAAACATTGTTGTACAACAATGAAACTAATATGTATATGGAACATTATTGCATATACACTGCATGTTGAATTGTTGTATACAAAATTTGTAAATATTTTTTATAAATGGAATATAAAAATATATAAAATAAATTTCAACTTACTATGTGTAAATGGGAAGCTGTGTAACTTATTTAGAAAATGTATTTAGAAATGTTTTATTTACTTGAACATCGTGTCATGACATGTCAGGCATAATGTTCATTGTGTTCCTATGTTCGGGGTCAGGTATCCTCAATAATGCGAGCTTCTCAGCAGACAGATCACTATCAACATATTTGTGGTCACCCACCCTTAGAACACACCTAGATACACTATTACTGACGTGATACCCCTGTAAGCAGCTCGGTATTGCACCAACCAAGCGCTAAGGCTAATCCTTACTTAAGGCAGAATTTGTGGAAAACAAATGAAAAATCTAATTACATCGAGTTGAAATATTTTGCTTTGAGAATTGCAAAAGTATTTTTTATCATTGGGAAAGACTAAAAATAACTTGAAAAATATCCAAGAATTTCAAATGCAAAGTGTCTGGTGAATATCTCTTAAATTAAACTGAAAGTGAATTCTTACATGAAATAAAATATTGTTGATCATTTGGAGACGTTTACACAAGATCTGGTGACAATGGTCAGTGTTGAAAACATATATGGAAAAATAAACATGCCCAGATCTTCAGCAAGCTGATATACTTTTTTAATTAAACTTCTTTTTATGAACATTAATCTGGGAAAAGCAGACATGCGTTGCTATGGAAATAGCTACATTTATCTACTTAATATTTAAACTGAAATGTCAGGGGTTGGAGAAATAGGTTAGTTCCAATCAATATTTGTAACCCTACGCACACTACATATACTGTATGTATTCCCACTGCAATGTAAAACATTTATTTCATTCGATTATAGTTTTGTTTTTTGTTTTGTTTTTGTAATGCAATTTCTAGAATCTTTCACTAATATCATGCCTTGTCACTTTATGGCAGCAGGAAACCCGCAACATCCATAGTGCTGAATGTTGCAGTAAGCCTGCGAGCACCGGCTGGTACTGACAGACCAAGAATTTCATTATAGTGAATACTGTATTTCCAAATGAAAAAAAAAAAATGCATGGAATGGATATAAAATATTTATACACAAGTAGTTGTGCAGACAGTATTCTCACCTGGTCGTCGGAGTGGAGTTGCTTGTACTGCTCACACAGCCTCCAGAACACAATGTTCTCTTCACTGAACTCTTTCTTCAAGAATTCCTAGAATACAATTTTTTTACTCCAAATAATTTTTTGGAAATTTAAAAAATAATAATAATAAAATACCAAAAACCTTTCTGACAATAATTATTAGCAACGTTCTGAAGTTCTTGTATTAATTAATAGTCATCACGTATGGGTGAACTATTCCCACTGCGACATAAAGCACTTAATAGTGAATACTGTATTTCCAAATGAAACATAAAAATAATAATGAAATTTGCAAAAAAACACTACTAATATAATAAGTACAGTTTTTAGAATGATAACACTGGCCCAAATAACAAATAAGGAAGATCTTGAAAACTTCATTATGTTTTTTTTTTCTCCACTTAATTTTGTGTTGCGACTTCTACTTACTGTGAAGACAACAATTCCACCGTTGTCCTGGAGAAGTTTATCGAAGTTGACGGCCCAACCGGCCACACGACCGATGTCATCCTTATCCTGTGAGCGCCCAATATGGGCCACGATGCTGTTGACACTATTCGCAGGCAACAGCTTATGTGAAGTTTGGTCTCCATCACCAGCAATCAATGACTGAAACATAAGGATCAATTGAGAAATGTTACAATCATTAACACAGGGTAGGACAATAGCCAACAATTAAATCACAACCAGCCAATCTGATGGTTGTAAGTTTAATAGTCTTATCAGACATTCGCGCGTTGGGTTACATTGAACGATCGTCTTTTGACTTGAACGTCAGCCAAGGTAATCATGTTAGTAACATAGTCCTCCACCACCACATTATTGCTTGAATAAAACAGAAGTGTCAGGTTGCAAACGTAATACCATGAAATCAAACAGCTAGAACCCACTAGAGCCAAAAATGTTTCAGATTTGTTTAGAATTTTACGACCCTCTCAAAGCTCATGTCACCTCAAAATCGGATTATAAGCCAGTTGTTTGAACGCGAAGTCCAACTGGGTAGTTTATGAGGAACAGAATAACCAAACTTACTGAATTGTGAAGAAATATAATTTGTGACGCAGGTATCTCGACAAGTCTTTGTTCTTCAGACCCAAGTAACTCGCTCCGCAATATCCGCATGCAAATCATTGCTCATTATATATTCCACTCTGAATTATTCCACAGTAATAAATCCTATTAGCATTGTTAAACAATCCTCGAGTGAAATCACAGTCGTTGATTACGGCAACCAGGCACAGTGTCTCTCAAAACAAATACGCAAAGTTAAAATTGTTACAAGTCGCTCGGAATGAAATACGTCAATGAGAAACAAGTCTTACAGTTGTGGCCGTCAGGGTCTCTACACATGAACAACTCCTAAAGACATACGTGATTACATCCACTTGGTTAGTCCCGGCTATACCTGCCTACTATTCATTCACACACACACACACACACACTAATATTCTTATAATAATCACAAGCTCTACAGCTAATGGGAATTGAGTTACAATCACAACCCAATGACTGGCATGCTTTGTCAGGTAAGATTAACAAATTAAGAAGATTGGAACCATACCTTACTACCCCGTCAGACTTCCAGCATGACATGGCATGTTGGGTTCTGCATTAATAACTATCTAGGCATATTGGGTCCAGCATTAATATCTATCTGCATAGGAGGTAAAATAATGGACAACACAAATATGATAGCTCTTAAAACTACAATTCCTTAGCATGTAATAACATGATTTTATATGGTCAAAGGATCTCACGCAGTGTGTATTGCAAAACGGACTACTGGTATTGTTCAGAAAGATTAATGTGCACTGACGGCGAGCTGGTTATATGAGAACAAAAACAACCATGATCACATTATTCAAACAGGAAAACGTAATATCAGCATATTGTACTAGAAAGAAGCATAAATATCCATATTTACAAGTCAGAAAGTTATTAAATTGTTATTTTTATGAAAATAATTGCATATTAACAGAAAGTACAGTAATCTATTGTCTTACATACATATGCATAAAGAACAAAAAAAACACATACAGAACTCCCACCATTCTCACCTAAAAATAAATAATTAATGGGAAAAAGAAGGGAGGTGGTGGGGGACTTTCAAAAGTAAGATAAGCTGAACATAATTAACATCTTTTGTTTCCATTTGAGACGAGTTTGTTCAATGAACCTGGGCAATCTAATTTGTTACATACTGAATTAAGCAATAGTTATTACACCCACTTGTTAAGAAAATGGAGATATATAGACCCTGATATGAACAGTTACCTCTTTGAACTGTTACCTCTATTAAAAAGGTGAAAAGAATGTGAAGCAATGCTGTAAACTAGCCAGCAGATTCATGGTTCAGCGATTCCACAATGGCATACAATTACAGCACATGTAGCTATAGCATAAATTACTTATGACAATAGAAAGGAGTACATTTTCATCAAAATTAGATTAGAGCTTTTTGAAGCTGGACCTTGTAGAGATCTTGAAAGTGTGTCTAATAATATATTTAAAAAAAACCCCACACACACCCAAAACAGCTCACATATTTTTTTAATAAAGCACTAAAGTGCAGATATAATATTTTATTATTTTGTCGGTTTGAAAAATTAAACATTTACTCGGAAAACAAAACTTCCTGAGAGAAAAAAAATAATCAATTTTCTGTTAGGAACAAACTAATAGGTAAAGGCAGTCTGGGGGGGTAGACATTCAGAAGAAAAAGCTTTAACCCCATCAGTGATAAAGAAATCACTCACGGTCTGATTTTAACAACCAGTAAAGCTTAACAAAACAGCTGGAGTTAAATAACAGCATTGTAAAATAAAGACATAAAGGGCAAAAGCAATTAAAAAGTACTAAAGGTTTAAAGACACAATAGCCTGTGGATCTGGCACAGCACACGGAGACATGGCCAAGTGTTGTATATATCTGGAGGATAACCCCAATTCTCCGCGTTACTCCGTGATAATCAGCCTCAAAGGGACTCCTGATTACCTGGCAATATTGTTTGGGGGACCAGGAGGGGGGACTGACAACAATTTGTCAGCATCACAGAGCAGTTTCAGGGGATTAGCAAATCTGCCTCAGGCTCCTTCAACAGGGCAAGACAATAACGTCTGTTGTGAGGAAAACAGTAGCACTTCTAGACATAACAGTAAACACTGCACTACACAGGGTAATAATATTTATGTTGGGTTCTAAGCTTGGTGCAGTTTGTATTCAATTCACTTAATGCATAACCTTATTGAGACAAAGTCAAATATGCCTTGACATATGCTGACGAGAATGTCACAATGAAATGTATGTTATATCTACATTCAATAGGTCTATGATCTATAATATACATTCAATAGGTCTATAATCTATAATATACATTCAATAGGTCTATAATCTATAATATGCATTCAAATAATGTATTCCTGTTAACAGTATATGTAACTTACTTACTATTAACAGTGATAACAGTATTTACATAAAGCTATCAGCATACATTTATTTTCATAATCATTGCCAGGTCAAATGCTCTTACTGGAAATGATAATTTTAGAATTTAAACTGCTTGTGATGTGAATAATTGTTCAATTCCACTTCCAGTAATATTTAGAATACTCTGACATATGATAGTAATGGTTTTTCTTAATCGCCTGTCACCATTATGTAGAAAAGAACTTTCAGGAAGTGAGAAAAAATGCACACAATATTTTTGAAAGGTAATTCTCAAAATAATTGAAATGGCTCAAATAAAATTCAACTATGAACGTTGGTAAATTTCATGGAACATGAAGAACCAACATTTATGTGAGCAAGCCACAATTCTACGGCAATACTTGCAACTCCCAGTTATAATGAAATATTTCAATGTGCATAAAAGAGTGATAGCATTTTACATAAATGTTTGAATATGTCTACAGAGCTACTATTCTAGTGCTGCAAGAACAGTAACTGTCATATATGTATGGCAAGTTCCCATCATCATAGCACTACTTATTCTGTGGTTTGATTGATTGGATTATTGCCTTACATCGCAGCGGAAATATCTCACCCATAGTGGTGCCGGGTGAACTGACAGTGACCGAGACACATGACATCGAGACTTACGTGATGAAGGTTGATGGTTGAATCCAGATACGAGAATTGTTTGGACCGAGTCTTCTTACTGACATGTCCAGACCGACTTCGATGGTGCTTACGCTTCCGGTACATGTGCTGCTCGACACACTCCTGATACGACTGACTGTCGCCATAGCTGTACGACATGTTCAACTTGAAACTCACATCCAGTACCATTGTGAATGTTCAGATGTAAAACTTGTGCCAATAAAACTAACAAACGTATCCAGTTATACCGATAATGAACAAAAACTTGTCGAAGTTGAGAGTAATCAAAATCATCCAGAGTTCAAACTTGCAATGAAAGTTTTCAACACCAAAGGCAGGTAGAACAGGTGAGCAAGGTTTTCGAGATGAATGAAAAGTGAGTTCTCAACTGGAATTGTGCCTGCCAAGTCGATGTTTAGTATTTAGAGTCAAGGTGAACAATTGTCCTATTCTGATTGGTTCAAGTTTTTATACACCCCTTCCCATGATCCCATGGGTCTGCCAATGATCTCAATTTGCCAGCCTGACTACTGCTCTAATTAGCCAGACACCTTCTTGTTTGTCCAAGCCAGACTTACTTAATCTCCTCACAAGCTCCTTAGGGATGCCAGCTCACAAGTGCTGCCGATTGGCTGAAAGTTTGAATGCTGGCTGCTGATTGGCCCAGACTCTGAATGGGCCAGCCAGTAAGCAGCTCATTGTCCACTGGCTGATTACAGGTGCACAGTTCATTATAGTGGGGATCTGGTCAGGAGCGAGATGGAGATGTATTTCAAGTCTAATGTTGTGTAATTTAGACATATTTCCTAGCAACTAAATTAAATAATTGTCGAATTAGTAATCCATTGGTTGAATGGGAGATAATATTACAGAATGTTACAAATAAGGAAAGTTAGACAATGAATTAAATTTACGACAATGCCATCAATCTTGGTTATATTTCTATCAAATATCAGCTGTCTTGTGCATTACAGAGGTAGCTAAATATCATTATTGTAAAGCAAAATTGCAACTGATGCTGTTAAATCCCAGAATAATCTACAGACATTAAGTAAAATTACAAACTTTTGAGACGATATGTATCTATGTTATCACATGGATTACTTTCAACAAAAGTTGACTTACTGCATAGAATATTTATAGAGTATATCAGTTTACAAAAGTCTATTCTATTAGTGCTTTACATCACAATGGGTATGTTTAACCATTATGTCACAATACAAACTTTTATACAAAGCATCTGTACAGAACATCATTTATATGGTCTAACAGACTGATATTTTTTCTATTACAAACTGCACATTATTTTAGAATATAAAAGTAATATTCAAGTTCACTCAAAACTATTTCATGTCTGGCAAGCAATATAAGTAGGAATTGAAGTAAGAATAGACAAAAAAAAAAATTTGAATGGGTATAACTAAAGCTTGCCAGGATACACCTATCTCATGACGTGATAGTTCAGTACTAGCCTCACGATACGCATTGTACCAATTTAATAAAAACGTTGGATATTATTTTGAATAGGCCAATCAACCGTGATAGTATGCCTTTAAATAAAACAATAATAAATATGAACAGCAGCCCTACTATTTCAGAGCAACGTGATTTGAAAAGTTGACTGGACTTTTTACATGTATTATGGATTTAATAGTTTGCTTCTCAAAAATATAATGTTTAACTCATTGAAGTGAACATATATTTTAAAATCGATACACAATAGAATTATGAAAGCGACACGATGAGTGAATAGCATATTGAAGAGAAACGGCAATTCATTGGTGAATTGTGACAGCAGTCTACGAGGATTCAAGAATATCTGTGACAGTTGCTTTAATATGTATGATCTGCAAATTTGCCAGTTACCAAAATACGGCGATTGTATATTTATAAACATTGTCTCAGTTTACTACAACACAGATGGCTAATGAATAAATGAGTTTAATATTTCATGTTGATATTCATATAGAATCCCGCAAAGCAATGACATACATTGTTTAATACAATATGTCAACTTGAGGTTAAAATTAGCAGAACAAGTAGTAAATTTTACAGTATTTCACTTCTTAATAAGTGCATATTTATTCCATATAATTTACTAATCTTTGATTAAATAGTGCAATAACTGATAATGCAATTATGTTCAATATCGATATATTTAACTTTATTGACATAAGGCCAGGCAATAACTTGTGAAGCAATATTATATTTTCATTTTCACTCATCTTTAATTTTTGACCAATGATCTTTAAAAGTAATAATTTACCAACAATATAATATATCGAACGCAAAGTAAGAGGTTCAATAGCATAATGCTCATGTGATACATGGAAAGAAATTTGGCCATAAATCAAGTGCATTTATTGGGTCAGGTGTCACCCTATTAGTGCTCGGGCAGGTAATTAGGGACTAGGTGTCACCTGTATGATTGGAGTGATTGACAACTTGTAGGTTGACTGCAGAAGCACTTGCTCGCCGGGCATTCCAATCTATGATCTCTGTGCCTACAATCTGTACTTAGTGCCAAGATCTTAATGCATGCTCAGTTAATGAAATAAAGGATTCGATTTACATTTACAAATTAAGCATATACCTTTATATGTAGACTGCCAGAAATCTGAATTAATAACTTCAGTGACAAACCAACTCAGAACGCAATTTACAACAATGCAATTGATATTAACTTTTGGATGTGAACTGCCAAGTTCTGGGTATCCTTTCACAAAACTCTTTCACCAGTCTCTTAGTGGATAAGAGTTTCATGAAAGGATACCTATGTAAGGTGCATAATTTAATTATTGTGTGGCTAAGAGAAATCAATTGTGGCTAATCAAAATACTATACAATTAGCCGCAGTGGCTAAATTAAATGTTTGGCTAGTGCTAGCACAGTTGTGTAATGCCATATTATGAACTATATAAAATAATGAACATTTGATAACTTAGCTAGGACACTATTCATTCTCTTATTTAATAAATTCAATACATTAAATTACAAAAAGTTCATTAAAAAAAGATAATTAACCATTTCTTCGAATATCCATCCACATTAAATTATCACGGAATTCAAATGAAATTGATGCCTGATAAACCATACTTAAACAATATTAGGCAAAAACAATAGAGGTAAATTATGCTTAATTGGAAATCAAACCTAACCATGATAACATCAACAAAATTAATTATGTTACACACTGATTCAAGGCCTGTGAAAACAATGCATCATTAGTCGGGAGAAGGAAATCACTGAACCATCACCACATAGTAGACATCACCTTGAATGGGTGTGTCCCTTTGATCAGCAGAAAGCAGTTGCCTCCCCTAGGTGTCCCACCTTCATTCCAGGTGTGACAATAGGACAGGTGAGAATATTCACAGATCAAAGAAACACAGGTAACAATGCAGTTGTAATAATTTTCAATTGTTTCTAAACAATGTTGCTTAATCCTTGGAAGGTATACTTAAAAATACTTGCCATTAATCAACTTGATGACACAAAAGGTGCGAAAACCCCCGGTTCTGTCCAAACCACATCAAACAATTATTTGATATACTTATCTATACTCGCATGAACTAAGTCATGATCAGGTTAGATTAATTAATGTTTCGTCATTTGTAACCTTGGTAACCCTAAAGGCTACCATTGAGAAATACGTAATTATTAAACAGTCCCTCCAGATCATTGGCTTCACTGCACATTAATGCAAACATGTTTACATCAGCACCAAAGTAAACTTTAAAAAAAACCCATGGGTAATAGTATTTCAGGTATGTGCTACGGTAGGATGAAAACATGGGTACTAGTATTTCAGGTATGTGCCTAAGGGCACTAGTATTTCGGGTATGGGTAGTAATTTTTTTTAATGTCTTGTAACGTGGTTTAGAGTCACTTTCTATAATCTTTCACTAATATCACCACTTGTCAGTTTAGGGCAGCAGAAAACCCACAACATCCGTAGCGCTGAATGTTGCAGTAAACCTGCGAGCACCAGCTGGTACTGACAAACCAAAGATTATCTGTATTGCCACTATGGATATTAGTATTTCAGATACTAGCATATCAGGTATGGTTACTAGTATCTCAGATATAGGTATCAATATCTTGGGTATGGGTACTAGAATATCAAATATGGGTACTAGTATTTCAGGAATATGTACTAGTATCTCAGGTATCCCAGGAATGTGCTTAAGGTAGGATGAAAACATGCAAGTTCTATTACTGAATAGACACTATTAACTTATATTGAAGATTAACACAATTTGAAAATATCTACCTCTGTTTGATTTACTAATTGTTCAATAACAATTTCTAAAACAGGGTTTTGAATAACTATTCCATGTTAGGTGTAGAACTGTTCTGCCTTATGGAGAATACCGCTGACACATTTGACCTCATGGCTTGCATTTCCACTGGGTGAGCAGGAGCATGACCTCTCATGACCTCTCAACCGTATGATCAAGAACCAATCACACTGTACTATTCTAACCATGTGACTTAACATGGAAGGGAATCATAAAAAAAATTTAATATATATATATATATATATATATACAGAAATGGTAGTTTTCTTAATTAATGTAGTTTACAGAATAACATATTTTAAATATTGTAAACCCAGAAGTCCACGGCTAAACTGATCTAGCTTACTTCACTGAAGGACATTGATATATTCATATCGTTTCAATTGTTATGTCAACATACGCATCATACGATATAAGTCTTCGTGTTGTACAGTAACTTGTAAACTCAACCATGGTCCGTTGACATCAAATATCTACCTCATCCTTTGTTAAAAGCCGGTAGTAAATGGAGCCA
The DNA here is from genome assembly GCA_032361185.1 of Lepetodrilus ovalis. NCBI lineage: Eukaryota > Metazoa > Mollusca > Gastropoda > Lepetellida > Lepetodrilidae > Lepetodrilus > Lepetodrilus ovalis. The sequence goes on along the minus strand of JAUTBQ010164933.1, from coordinate 5,813 downwards.
TCACATGAACCGTCTCATTAAATTAACAGAAGTCAACGTCTATTATTCTCAATTATTTCATGAATCCATAGTATTAAATTGGTTAATAAGTAAACAATGTGACGTCATCTGTGAAATTGGTGATGGTGACATGGTAGTGTACACATTATAAAACTACTCGTGGAAGTTGGGATTACTAACTAGTTTAATGATATTTGCTTAATGTTTCCAATAGTCAGGACCTCAAGGTTATTAATGTCCTCAACTCATCTGGCCCAGGGAGGTATCACTTAGCAGTGTGTATTACTTGTACACACTCAGATAGTGTTTCATTCTGTGTAGCTGAGATAGGATCTAACACAGTCTGTGTCCAAGCTGTTGAAGGAATTTTTTATTTATTTTTATTTATTTCTTTAAAATAATTTAGTTTTGGCTCTAATAAGAAAGCATTAAAAAAAGGTTATCAATAATGTAACTGATAGTTATTGCCTTCAATAACTGACATGGATTACGATTGTAGCAGCATTATGGAATTAATTATTACATCAATGGGACAGACATGTTGGTATGTGGTTGTAATGGTGGTTGTTGTGGTTGTGAATGTGGTTGTTCTGGTGGTGGTGGTTGTTGTGGTGGGTGTTGTGGGCATGTTTCATGCGGTTGTGAATATGCTTGTTGTGGTGGTAGTTGTTATATGTGTCTTAACTCGTGGTAATGGCTCACGGGGTTGTGAATGTGGTTGTAACAGTGGTTGTTGTGGTCGGTGTGGTGTGCGGAGGGCGCCTTACCTCATGGGAATGGCTCAGGGGGTTGTATATCTTCATTCCGCGGTTGCGCCGTAACGACCCCGTCTTGGTCCACTTCTGCAGCGCCGCTACGTCTGTCGACTCCTTCTCGCGCTGGAACACAACGGGAAAATCCTCGTTGAACACATCGTGATCCTCACACAGAGGCGCCATCGCCATGGCGAAGCTAAACCTTAGGTCAGGGGTCACCCTGGTGGAGGGTTACACATCAGGAAGTACAGATCTACAGTTCAGGCAATAGTCACTGATGTCAAATCAGCTGTCAATCAAACCTAGGCCAATATGTTATTCAGTTGGATTAATTGGATAAGAGGATTTGTAAGTGGACAGTTGACAGAGATGCCTAAAGCAAACTATTAGTAAATACTCAGGTGGAGATTGTCAGGTAATGTGAAAAATGAACTGAAGACGTTAATGAAATCGAACCTAGTCTAAAACTTGTCTGATCGACAATACCAACTAGGCTGATATATGCAAATGAACCTGTCAAGTATGAAGTATTAACAGTGAATTGTGAATTTATCAACTGTCATGTGTTGGAAATATATTCATTTGGTTAATTCTGATTAATATTTTAATGTTTTAATACACGATACTGACATAGAAGTATGTATTTCATGTGAAGGAACAGATATAGTACTTCGCCAGCTGACTAAACAACATTTTATTATTAATAATTAATATTATTATTATCCTTATTCTTAGTACTGGTATGATTACTATTGTTAACATTTTAACTTCTGGTCTCATGAAAATAATTACTAAATAAGGCAAATCTTTCCACCTCCAGCAGTAATAGGGTTAACAAGTGATACAAGCCAAACACAAATACAATCAAAGCCTTACACGCATTCACAATAATACTCTTACCATTTTTACAAGTTTTATGCACAAAGAAAGCCTTCTACATATCCGCGACATAGGTAAACAGCGACCAGGTAGGACGTGTACTAACGGAATTTGGTAATGGTAGAAATAGCACTGTACTGGTAGTACTACCAGGGTAGCACGTCTAGCTATGCTGCCAACGCTTACAGCCAGTGGACTATGACCCACTCCAAGTCAGCAGCAGTAGTCAAAGGCCTAGAGCACAGTTGTTAGGAAAACACTTTCTGATTTCACTCTATATGATAATGATATATTCAGCTTACTATCAAATACAAGAAAATGTGTAATCTTTGAATTTATTCAAACCCAAACTGGGATAGTTTCAAGAATAGAAATACAAATTCCTGATATAAATCTTGGTTGATATTCGATAATCTCTGCTACCGTGCAATCATATCGGAGTTGAACTGAACACATTACATTGAAAGTATGCCAATATATGCATGCCATAATCACCTTTACTACCACAGCATTGGATATATTTTGGAACTTGTTATTGACAGGCATGCCATGGTAAACCACTTTCACATGCGGTCTAGGCATAATTAACCCTGTCTGAGTGTAACAGTACAGTTTATGGTCCTACGTGAACCCTAGAGATTAGCCAAAATAATGTCACCAACATACGACATTCTACTGATTATGTGGTTAAGGAGTGTTGGTTATGACCCTAAATAAACCACACATGTAACACACAGGGATATAATTGATTAGGAAAGATTTTAATTAAAGATAACAATTGGGTGGGAATAAAAATTGTGTTGCTCCGATAGGAATGGCGTATGTGATGTAATGATGGTGTTGGAAAGGATCAACAGATTGTAGGTATAAGGTATGGTAGATATACTTATGTTCAGTTCACATGCTCCGTGTATACTGATGTTAATAATAAAATTCTTATCTCGTTGGGTAAAGTAGATCAATCCTAGAGGTTGTTCAATTTACAGTCCATGTTGTACATTTCTCTTGGAAATGTTCAGTCAACAAGAAAATTAATTTATCATGTACTCCTATACATATAATGATGCTGATCCTCTGTGACATGCCACAAATTTAATCTAAGGAGAGCTAATCATGTAGAAGGCAGATTTTCTGCCACATTTCTATCCACATAATGATGTGACATAGCCTAAAGCATGCCATTTAATTTTCCATTTTGAAAAGTGAGAGTGAATTGTTGTTTAATGCTGCTGTATCCAGGACCATAGATTACAACATCTCTTGGACTACGATATCATGCTCAACTCACACGTTTTGCTCAAAATTTTGTATAAATTTGAGCATGCACATGAAATCTACTCAAAAAGTCATAGCCTGACTAACTTGATACCTTATACTAGTATATTGTATTAATCACTGCCCATGTTGTAATCAAACCTGGACCAGCCTACATCTACAAGTTCTCTCAGCACGCCTGTGACGCTGGGATCAATGTCTGACAACACAAACAATCCACCAGTCAGTGCTGTCTGCCCAAGCGGAACTACTGAATTAATAAGAGGAAATCTTTTCACACTGAAAAATGTGCTCATAATAAATAAATAAACAAATAGTACGCTTAAAAAGCAAATGACTCCATGTTTATGCATACTGAAAGCGATATTATTCCGGTAAATGGATCTGCGTGCACTCATCCGTCATTTTCAACTCCCTAGGGAGGATACAGCACAAGCAGCCATTTTTCAGGCACTAGGAAGTTAACATTCACATATGACAATTTGTTAAAATTAATCAGATATCATTTATTAGACCTCGAAAAGTTTCAAGAACTGACCAATGAAATCCTTTTCTGTTTTTGCACAAAACATGGAATATTGTTTGAGTAAACAATAGCTAGCGTGACTGAGAAAACAGACTGTTTGAGGAAAACTATGTAGCTAGGTGACAACTAGAACAAGGTGACAACTGCTTAACATTCCCTCTGCTGGAGGCTACTCAGCATGCCCAGGAGAAGACTGTCTTCTGTTCACCACCTCCATCAATACAAAACAAAATAATAATTTCTATTTTTATGATGCAATAACAAAAAGTATTGTATTATAGCCACAATAAAAATTAAGACAGGAGGAAACCTGCAAAACCTGTAACGCTTAGTACTGCAGTAATCAAACGAGCACTAGTGCATGATGACAAACCCTGCAACATGACAGTATTGATCATGCTTAACCCTCTCCCTGCTGCAGGCAACCAGAGATGTCCTAAACAGTAGTGTGTGTGCATAATCCAGCAGGGAGAGTGTTAATGGCAACTAATTCCATGGAGTCAATTTAATTTCAGAATATTTAGATGCCCTGATCCACCACTGCAAAACCACCCATCTCATGATGCAAATGATGCAATACCCAGTGACACATAGGGGATTAGCTGTCCTCTCACCCTATCTATGCACTACATGTGTGAACGTGTTATCCATTGCAGAGACGTGTAGAATGCGAACACAAAACTCCTTTATTTTGTGAAACCTTTCTTCCTCAGGTTCTCAGTATTACAATATTCTACATTCATAGCATATCAATGTGGCACACAGATTTCACAAGCTGTCCCAAGGACTCAACATGTCGGCCCTAATAAGAGGAGAAAGCATTACTGTTGGATTTCATTACCTTCTGAACATGGTATATCTCCCTGGTGTGGAACCTGAGAGACACACTTCGCATTCCACAGCAAGAATTCCCGTCCCACGAACTGTATCACATATAGACTTGAAGAAATCCTGCCTCCTTTCTAAAATTCACTTCGTTATATAACCGATATTAAATCTAGGTGTATCTGTATATACAAATCTCAATAGCCTTCTTTTCTTTATGTGATTAGATATCGGCTGACAATCCATGTCCGTGATTAAACACCCAGAAGTAAATACTACCTGGGACAAATTACTATTACATGGGCTAGCACAGATTGGCTAGCTCGGACACATAAGCCACAAACACCGGGTCCATGTCATGAAGAGTCCTCTCTGTCGTCACTCTCTGTACACTGGACATAACAATGAGGAAATAGCTAGCATGGGTATCCATGTTTCACGCTACACTGGAAGGAGAAAATGACAGGGCACGACACGGCAGTGTTGTCAGTGGCCCCTCACAAGCGACGTCTCTTGGAGTCTGTCTGATGGCCTCAGTGGGAGGGTCTGCCGTCAACCACAGCCGCGTGGAACAAAACAAACAATAGTCACTCTCAATACCTACGCTTTTAATTACCTGGAGACTCCACAACAAAAATCTTATTTTCCTTATGATCACTGCGTTGTTTGACATGATCAGTTGAAAAAATATCCTCACAATCAGAAAGCATTAACAAGTAAAATTATCTTAACGAGGTTTCCGATCGATACTAGTCATTGGAACCATATTTTAACTATCTTTCTGCAGGACATCAGTGATTAATCTTGAATATTCAACAAGTGGAATGGTAAAAAGTTAAGAACTATCTTCTCAATGAGAAATTTTCTGAAAGATCTGAATAAATGGAGGCATAATGCAACCAACCCACCCTTACTGCAGGCACTTCAGGTCTGTTGTTGCTAGTCCATATAATAATCTTACTCGATCTGGCCTGCTTTTGTTCTTAACGTAATACTGGTCTACAAATAACTGAGAAGCGGTTAATTGTATTTTTTTAAGGCATACAAGCCCATAACATGTGCTGGGTGGTGTAGAGGTAGGAGAGTCTTGGGTTCAAGTCTACTCGTGCCATTGTGTAGCCCACCCTGTTGTGAATGGGTACCCAGTAGGATGAGATGGAATTGTGTATCTTTACTTCTAGTGCCTGAAATGGTAGCTTTTGTATATTCCCCAGGGGGTTGAGAAGGTAAAATGTGAACACATTAGTAAGTGATTATGCAGTTTAATGTCGCTGCAGGAATTTTTCACCCATTTGCGAGAAAGTAAAATAATGTAGTGTTTTGAAAATGCTTTATAGCATGGATGTGGCACATTATTGGTGGATATTGATATTACTGTCTACATACTTTCCATTCTTAGTTGAAATTGTGCCTTTAAATACAAGGGATCAATGTTCAGTCTAAAAGACAACACATGTAGTTAGTTTTCCTTGTTCATTTTTTTTTTTTTTTTTTTTTAATTTGGGGTTTAAAGTCACTTTCTAGATTCTTTCACTAATATCATGACTTGCATG
>JAUTBQ010164922.1:0-12304 GCA_032361185.1 Lepetodrilus ovalis | reverse complement strand
GTGTGTGTGTGTGTGTGTGTGTGTGTGTGTGTGTGCGTGCGTGCGTGTGTGTGTGTGTGTGTGTGTGTGTGTGTGTGACTCTCCCAGTTACGACATGTTTGTTTTCCCTTGTGTCTTTGTGGTAACTTTAAACTTCAGCGTCCATCGTAGCCCTCCTATTCGTGTGTGACTGTTCTGGTTGGCTGCTTATTTCCTTCACACTTTCATCTCTCAAATATAACGGTACAACAGTAAGCTATATGTACGTGAACGTGCTAGATTATACTGATGCTATGTCTGATATTTCTTATCTGGCTATCCAATCCTAAAACGTTATATTTACTTCGCTTTCCAAACACAATATGTTCGTAGATAAAACAAGCGTTATTCAAGTCGCGCGACTATCACAAGTATTATCTATTACTATAAAAAATAAAATAATAAAGCATCTCAAAGATAAAAACATAGACAATGGGATGCAAGTCTCAACCATTACAATAATGCATGGATCATATAAGCTGCTTTTCCAACTACATGTACATACCATAGTAGTGCCTCGTTTGCAATGATGTACATGTAATCAGAAAACTAGCATTCTTTGTGTGTAATGTTCATGCATTTATGCATAGTCATAGAACAGTTTTTATATTAGATCTATAGTAAATGAAAACTATTAATAATATTCTGGGTTTTTTTTCGGAAATTTTTATCTGTCCTAGCTTTCCGATGAGCACACGTCACGGTCCAGTGACCTAACATTGACCTGACCAGAGGTCAAATGTACACCTGCACTGCGCATGTCATGCCATCAGGGAAATTATGATTTATGAGCTATTGTGTCCCGACTCTTACCCATTCTTGTTATGTCCGAGATATGTATCTCAAACATACGTTTAGCTGACATGTTGAGAGTTGTTTCCCCTGGGTGAAGGCATCGAATGACATTAATAACGCAGCCATCTGTCACTGGGGATAATGTCATTGAACGTTAAGACGGATGGTCGTTTCAAGTTTCATAATGCTAGACTCAGGTTTGTTTCCCCGAGACCTGCAGCTCAAGGGTATTAGCTGTATAGCTCTACAGGCTCTACAGGCTATGAGGAAAGCTATACGAATAACATTTATGTTTTCTATAGAGTTCTTGTCACATTTCGCCATCATACTTTACTTATAAATGTAGTTATTGAACACGACACCGATGCCTTTATGTACAATATACTGTCTGTATTTTACGTCATCTTATTTTAACAAATTCCAATTCGTGATATATCAACTGTATTTATATTTGCAGAGAACAATAATGTATTTTTTCTATTTAAATAAGTATACTTAACGACAATAAAAATTTGGTTGAACTACATCTACGTCAGTGTTAATCCACACGATGTTGACATCTATTCACATATTTTTTCCTCCTTTCAGGTATGTTCCTGAAGCATATCCACGTAGTGTTTTAGCTGTACCGACTGTGATGAAGGCTCACAAGACCTAGCCTTGAAGTCGATCGAGGTCTTCTCTATAGCACTCCACGAACCGATGTGAGTTCGATGGTTATGCACCCGCCTTGGGTGTGTTGTATATGTTATCTGGTATCAGTCGTCCATTGACCCTTCCTTCTCCCTGGACCAACTTTATCCAATGGATCTGATCAGCGAGTCCCCCGCAGTATTGCTGTGAAGGACCGCCTTGTGATCGAGCAGCACCTTGCTTCAACACACCTTTCACGAATTGGCCCCTACGTAGCCTAAGGTGTGTATAACGGCGTACGCCATCTTTCTACAAAGTATACGCCAAGAAGTACGGCTAGATTTACGCCCCTGACTGTGCTGGTACGCCTTGATGTTGACGTATGCCATCATTTTACATAGGAGACCATTGTGTACGCCTAGATGTACGCCCCTCACTGCTGGTACGCCTTGGTGTTGACGTACACATGCCATCCGTTTACGTAGGAGACCATAGACGGTGTACGCCTCGATTTGCGCCTCTCAATGCTGGTACGCCTCTCGATACGTCTTCTAATGCAGTTCCAGATTGTCTTGGTCTTTTTCCTTGGAAATTGATGCATGTATACTTGTATTTTTTTTAAAGTATATAACTTGTGCCGTCCTACTTACCGAATGGACACCTGTTGCGAGCGATCAATGTTCGTCTCCGATCACGCTTCATCGATCTCTGTTTATCTTGCTGATTGCAATAAACGAGGCTTATAATTGGACTCTTCCTTTGATTGACAGTTCGGCAGGATGAAAGGGTTGCGCCGTTTATTGCAATACTCAATAATACCAATTGTGTACTTCGCGTTAACTATGTAAATAAATTATTATTTATACATGCTCTGCTAGTTCGTACATTAAATCCGACTAGAAATATTTCAGGTATGCAGCTTTTTCTTATTCCGATAATAAGGTGGTGTGTATTTTTCAATATAAATTAGTTAATCAGTGAACCATGAAAAGCTTACAGTAACCTATATCAGAAATTCATTGTGTAGTTTCCATTTGATATTGATGTGTTGTATTTTGTTATTATTTATTTAGCAGCAACTACCCCATCAACTGATTGAACTATAGACAGCCATGATATTGTATCCAATTCACTAGCTCTTAATCCTTGATGTTCTATATCTCTGTTCCGAACGTTATCATGGTTAGTTATCCATTCATATACACTATCGTGTATATCTCTATAAATGCATTCCAATTTGCAAAGCAAACACACAGTACTTATTCATGTATTCTCTAACGTGCACAGCACGTGATATTAAATAGAAAATTGCTGACTGTCTGTGTACATTTGTAGGTATTCTACACTTCTCAACGGAAACCAAGAACAGTTGCGATGTTCCTCAGATACTACCTAACTGCATGTAACCATGGTAACTGTATTGTTTAATAGGAGTATGCCCTTAAAAGCATTCATATACATTATGTAAGCATGTCTGTCTCTATGTCTGTACACATGTTGTCTGCATGTCTGTATACATGTATAACGATAGAACGAGTAGAGAGATGCAAGAAATGCTACGAAGCCAAAACAGTGCTACATCCGGAAATGACCTTCCACGTGAATCTACTGAAAATAAATTGATGTCAGTGTATAGAATGCCACTGTTCATACACTCCGAGGTGAAGTTGACATTTGTGAGTACTAGTGGTTTAGTATACATTAATAAATGTGTGATACAGCTGGCGTAATAAATGTACATATCGGGCTGACCCAGATGGTCATTCGTATACCGGACACACCTCCAGTTCCAAGAACGAATACACGTGCTGGCCGTTTTCGATCACTGTCGACCTCATGGCGTGTGTAATTACTCCTGTAACACCGAAATCGTGTCACACTCATTCCAGTCAAGTGTGAAGTTCGTCTAATGATGTTCCAGTGACACCGTGCCACAAATCAGAGTAATGTATTGTAGCCGATATCTAGCTGCTCTTTTATTTGAGAGATAGATAGATAGAGAGAGAGAGAGAGAGAGAGAGAGAGAGAGGGAGAGAGGGGGCCGGAAAGAGAGAGAGTGAGAGAGTGAGAGGGGGAGAAATTCGGAGAGGGTTGAAATATGGGGGAGTGTCAAACATTTAGGAGTGTGATAAACCCATGCAATAAATATACATATTTTCACTAGTGAAATTACAAAATGGATTACGTAGACCACATTTGCTATGTACTATCACGGGGTCAAATTTAGGTGCAGCGTGCTAATTTCCAACCATCAGTCATACACATGCACCATCAAACACTACGAAAGAAAACGGACTAGGCAGTGTTGGACATACCCTGACCACAGACTATATCGGTATGCTAGTGTTTAAGACGATGCTGACGTGAGTGTTGTGATGTACGTAGGGTGTGCCCCAGTGTGCTGCTCTATCTGGCCACCGCCGTGCCCGCCATCTGGTTCATGGAGCTACATCTACTGGAGGAGAGGATAATGGCCGCCATGTCTGCTGGCCGACCCAAGGCATCCCAGCACACGCCAAACATCTCCTTACACGAGAAGATCACTGTATGGAACAGCGAGGTGAGTACTGTACTAGCTCGTGTCAGTTCGTCTCATGTTAAACACAGTATGATCAACAAGACATTGCAGAGCACCAGGTATGACTAGAGAACAACAGTTCCATTAATAGGAGAGTCGTGCCTGCTGTATAACTGGTAGAACTACACTATGCCATGTTGCTGAGAATCGAACCCTATAGTATTAGTATCATCTGACATCTGGAACCCATCAGGACTTATCATGTGTTTGAATTTATCGATCAATACATGTTCCCATTAAATTAATGTGTCAGGGAGTGTAAGTAGACACGAGATAGCACGAGATTAATTTAATATCCGGTGACATGAACTGGTAAAATCCATTGTGACTTCACAAAAAAATCGTCATAAGCCAGACTTCTTTCACCTATCACCGGAAATAGCACCAGACGAGACTTACTCCCTCATGGTCCTTTTTTTTCGATACAGATCAGCATACCAGTCTTCTTCGCTCCCGGTGACTGGTGCAAGATTCTGGAACAAATGATGCTGCTTGTACTCATCATAGGCAGATGGTTGCTTCCAAAAGGGGAGATAACCCGAGAACAACTCTCTCAACTTCTTCTGGTCTACATAGGAATGGCTGCAGACATCATAGAACTGTTTGAAGCGTTTAAGGAGAAAGAGGTCCGGTGCAACAAGATCCTGACGATGGTGATCCTGTCCATCTGGACGGCGAGTCTCATGCAGTTCACGTTTGTCCTGACGGCCACCAAGTCCAAGAGGCGGAGACCGGTGCTGTATCACTCGGGAAGTTCCGTGTCCAAGATCTCCGTCGGCGGCAAGTCGTGCTGTCCAACCGAGGTCATCTCCATCCTCATCAGCGTGCTGTTGCAGGACGGACCGTTCCTCGTCATGAGAATGATGCTGATTTTCAGGTATGGTGTCCTGAGCTACACCAACCTGTTCTTCACGTCCAAGAACAGCCTAGTTCTCATTCTACAGGTCTACCGTCTGCTGGTACTCTTCTGTCAGAAGACTGATCATTCATCCATCGTGATTTCCAACGAAGGAACTTCGACCTCAGTACTAGACTCCACCGTGATGAATGGAGCTTTGAAAGCATCTGGGAAACAAAAAGTCATTGCACGGAAACTAAATCTTCAAACTCCGCAAAGTAGTCCAGGAACTCTTGCAGAGAGAAGGTCATCGTTGACGGGTCAGGATTCTATCGATGATTCCACGCATACACAGGATACGGATGTGAACGGATCTAAAGACAACATGGACAGCATCACCGGAGATATGTGTATGAGGCAGGATGACGCAGGGACTTCCGGTGTCCAATCTCAGGAAGTGGACCAGGAAGACAAAACCAAGTCAAAGAAAAAGGAGAAGAAGAAAAAGAAAAAGAAGGGAGACAATAATCTAAAAAGCAAGCAAGGAAGTTCACTGGAGAATACAAATCGTTGGGGAGATGTTCGAAAGATGGCACATGCCCTAGCCTTTCTGGACGAAGCGGGTACGTGTCACACTGTTGTGGTCAATCCTGGAGCGAATGAACACACTCTACTTATTGTGGACAAAGACAGGAATAAGGCTCCGGTCTAGAAAGTTATTCACTAAGTGGGATCTTTTTTTAAATAAGGCATAAATTAGAAATCTTGGTTATAAAACCTGTTTTCAATTATTATAGTTTAAAAGCATACTATCACAACTGGTTGACCTATATAATGGACAAGCGAATTTGGTATTTACTGATTCCCCCAACACTGGATAGTTATACAAAATTATGTTTTATATGAATAAAAGGAACGTAGTACTAATTATCTTGCCTTTGAAACATCTAACTGCTAGATCGAATTACTCCCAATGAGGATCGACGAAAGGGATTTGGGCGATATTAAATTGACCATAAGTATCACAAATGAATGTAGTTTGCATTTGCCACTCAAATATAATGATATACACGCTCATTGACATATGTGACTCTATGATTTTTAAAGACCCCATTATGACTACTTTGGTTTGTATATATCCTCACTTTGCAGGTATGTACTCATTATACATGTACTATTTATTGTTCGTAGATGATTAGCTTCAATACTTGTTAGGAATATCGATTTATATTTTATTACCATAGATAAATATGTGATGAATCTGCTTTGCATAATTGGTTATGTGTAATGTGGGTTTATTTTAAATTCAAACTATAAAATAAGTTCGTCGAATCTTGCTGTTTGCAGTTGATGCTTGAATATAATTGTAGATTAATTATTTAGTTAATAAATTGAATATATACATATTGCTATGTTTTAATACATATGAAATCATTATTACTGCTACTATAATGATGAGGGGGCAGTTCTACTAAGTGATTGAAAGTAGTAAAATTATTGGAAGTTATTGTGAGTGAAGCATGTTTTTATACATGTCCATTGTTGTAGATACACACATCAAACACACATTACAATACATGCCAAGAATTTCAGGTATTACAGTTCAATTAATTTCTTTTGTTACAATTTAATATAGGTATTACAATGTTTGTCGATTGTTACAATTCAGAGCCCCTGTAATGAATATAACGTAAAATACGCACATAGGCACTTCGACGCAATTATCACAGAATATTCAGCTATGTCCGAGGGATGTGACAACTATGGGTTAATGTAAGAGACAGGCTTCAGAGTATCTTTTCACGAAGCTTTCTTATCTACTAAGAGACATGTAGCGCTACCAGTCTCTTAGTCTTAGTGGATAAGCGAGCTTTGTGAAAGGATACCCTGATTTTAACCCAAAAAATGGAAGTGTCCGGTATAACGGGGTCTGACTGTAGTTGGCTTTAATCTCCAGAGGCGATGCTATATTATGCTACAAGTTACAAACCGCACAAGAAACTCATAAATACAATGATGCACCACCATGATAAGATTACACACAAGTAAACATGTGACATTTGGAGCACCTTAATCACACTTTGTTGCATACAATTCCTTTCATTTGAAACACTACCAGGGAACACATGGCATAGTATAGTGTATGAGCCAGATAGGGTAAGTGGTACCATGCACTTGGGGTGGAAAAGGCTCACTATATGTTTTATTGGTCGAAGAGGTACTATCACAATCATGTTATTGGCATGAACGATCATTGGCACTTAATTTAGATTTTAAGTGGATATTGAAATAATGACCATGTCAATCAAAGGCTACCAGGCGATAACGGCAACACGCCAAAACGACGAAACATAGATTGCTAAAACAGCGAAAAACTGGCTGAAACGGCGACAACCACTTGGTCAAAACGACGAATTCAGTTGGCTAAAACGGCGACAGATACTTTTAATTGCTGTTAATACTCATTATATACAGAATAGTATCTGCACTAATACGCTTCCCATTGTAAGAAGAAATCAAAACTTGATTGCAAAACGAATGCCTTAAATAAGTTATTATGAATAGTCCTACATCCATTGAATAACTCATAATAAGAAGAATGCCTCGATTATTAATAGCCATTTACTAAAGAAATAACCGTCATTTAATGGTTGTTCACTGAACTAAGAACGACTTGAAAGTTTAACCAGTACATTCAAATCGTTCACACTTCAGTAAACAACGATAAAATAATATCATAATCCGTGGCGTATTAACACATAACAACCAAACGGGCATTTTCAGCATTTTATGTAGAGCATGTTCTTGATGAATATGATCGTGGTGGAACAGTTATCAAAAACAACATGAAGGTAGAAGTCCGTAAGAGAGGTACTAGCAATGTTCTGACTGAAAATGCAAATCATACCAGCTGTTAATCGATGGACAAACTTCTGTTGGACAACCCACACCCAACCGCCAAGCCGGGAAGGAGATCAGTTCAAGGAGATCACTTCAGTTCAATAACACAGTTACTGGATAATTGGTGCATCTAAGGTGGCATATCGCCGTAGCAGTTGCTCGGCGGACAGGTTTCCACTCTGGAACTCCTTCCAGGCCGTGAAGATCTTCTGTTGCCTCGCGAAGGCGCCTCTCCGTATATATATATGTAAGAGTTACATCCACACTTTCCGAGGTGTATCGGTAAATATCCCTACAGTTTTGGTCGTGGGATATTGACCGATACACCGAGGAAGTGTGGATGTAACTGTCTTATACTCCTCTTCCGGTCGAGTACTACATGGCATACCATTTAAATGTAAAATGTATGTAATTTTTGAGAAAATAAATGTATAACATAGTGTAAGTTGTACTAGATCATCAACATGCCAGACCACCCATGGGGACCCTCATCAGCTGGTTATGCTTTTGGATGAACAAATTGTTTCGTGCTGAACATAGTTTTATTGCAGCACGAGTACATGACATCATAACCACGTGACTTTCTTGAATCAGTCATAACTAGATAAATGATTTGTCTTATCTTCAGTCACCTATTTGGTCCCATATTTGGTCGCTACGACTGTCGAATCACGATTATGTTTTGACCACAAACTGGTTCGATCCCAGGTTTGGACACATGTATTTCATGAATTTCAGAATACATGAAATACAAATATATACAACTCAATGAAGGGAAAATGTACTTGTATTTCTGATATAAGTATACTTTCTCCGAAATGAACTAATTCGTTCATTTGAAAAAGTGTAGGTTCATTTCTGATATTACCTACATACCTACACTTTCTCTGAGAAATGTGTATGTGTATTCAGATATACATGTACAAGTGCACTTAGAACAAAAGAAACCATGGCAACGAGACCGGAAGAGGGGTATAAATGTTGTCATAGAAGATTTAAACATGTTAATATAGAAGTACTATTTCGGGTAGATAGTGGTAGTTGATTCCACATTTGCAGGAAAGACGGTATAAAGACATTTTGAATGTAGATGTTCTTGCAAAAAGGACACATACATTGCTATTTGTTCTTAGATTATAATTAGTTCTAGTAGGTATATTATCAGGTAATAGGTCAGTAAGATACAGAGGACACATGTTGTTGAAGACTTTATAAATGATTGTGAGTTTCTTGTTTAATAATACAAACGATATATGCAAATTTAGTAAGACCAGTAATAATTCTTGCTGCTTCTAGTTGTAATAATTATAATTTGTATTCATTGAATGTTGCGCAGTTAGACCAAATGGAGCTGATGAGTATTCAAGAACAGGTTGTGTATAATTATATATAATATATATTTTTGATAGCGTAGTTCTGTGGAGCTTGTATTTGTACAGAGGTTTCAAGTGCCATTGGCCCGCGGGCCGGCGTTATTTATACCCCTGAAAGATTATGACATTGTGATCTATACATGCTACCTGTTCGTGTAACCTAGATGCACTGGCACAGCATACAGTATGCTCGAACGCAAGTACTAAAAACTACATGCAGCTGTTGCCATTCGATTAATAATAAATGGGAATATGATTTTGGTAATGAACACACTACAATAATTTGCTGTAATTAAAGATATAATATCACAGATATTTATAGTTTTGGACTAGCTTTTAGCAACAACCGCAAAGTACATTCACTTGACATACCTAAAACTATGTTTGTACTTCCAAAATTCTTTCCATCGCTGTATGGTAGACACAATACCACTGCACCCCACGATAATGTGAGTCGAATGTGTTTTTACTAGCGGTATTCATGCTGTAGGCCCCTACTTCCGTTTTCCTCAGTATATGCATATGAAGGGGCATAACTCGCTTTCCTGGAATACAGAGTGGTAGGACTCGATTTCTTAGAATTCCTTCACAAACCAACTGATGCTTCGAAGACCAGATATTTAGTAGTCCTTCGCACTAATTATTATAAAATATGAAATTTATTATAAATATCAAGTGTTGGGGAATAAGTATAGATCTACCAGTAAATAACAACTTTTGAGTATATAAATCAAACGAAAATAGTCTTAGGCAGAAATTTGTTTGGCCATTGTCTAGGCCAACCAGCCGTGATAGTATGCCTTTAATGGCACTTGTTGTGATTAAATATTACCAAGATAATTATATACTCACGTATACGTAACGCATAACCAACCAAGTGGACAGAACTAATCCGCCAGTGGTCTAAAACAAGGTTTACTATAGTAGGTCGAAACCCGGCCATAATTTTTTATGTGACTGATGAAATACCTCGTTCTCCCTTGAACGAGTTTCTAATCGAATTCTTGCGACCACCAAATCGTACAGGGCGTGGTTGATTCGTACAGGTCGGGGGTGTCGTGTGCAATTCGGAGGGGTTGCATTCCGGTGGTGCGATTTTTCTCTCAGATGTTGGTCGCGTGGAGGCTGCTGCTCTATTTGGTCGCACGTCGGTCTGATAGGTCGCACGGGAGTCTGACAGGTGTCTGTAAAGGGTCGCACGTATATACGGGGAACCCCTGCGACTGCCATCAGACTCCGACTCCTTGCAATCTCCCTATACACTTGGTATAGTAGTTACTATAGTTACATTCATACCGGAATCTGACGGCCGTACGACTTTTAGTCGCACCGTAATCGTTCAAGTGCACTTTAGGAGACACAATAGCATGGGGTTCGAAGATTGGAAGATTGACTTATTTATTGTTTTAGAGCTGCACATATATGATGTATAAGGAGTATATTTGGAACATTGTATAGGAAGACCAATAGGTATAGCATGTTCTATACAGTGATTAGCAGTAACGAAGCGTATAGCATTTCATGTGCATGTGTGTGTGCGCGCGCGTGCGTGCATGCGTGCGTGCGTCTGTGTAACATTTTATTACGTTTAACATTATGGCCTGGATTAATTCACCTATTCCTGCACTACGTAGAGGCGATTGCACTTATATTAACGTGACGTTACTATCCATGCATGCCAAGTATGACATTAATAGTTTATGAGGTAATTTCTTTGAATAAAATGTGTCAAATTACCAATTGAAAAAAACCCTCAACTACTTGTTGTTTTATTTTTAAAAAACAATTAGAATAACTACAAGCCTACGCAACCACCACGCCTTGCATCTGAATGTTCTAAGAGTACAAAATGGCGGCGGAATGTTTGTTGAGTAATCATATCCTGGTCGCTGAGCTACATCTCTGAAGGTCGGCAGGCAAGAGCACAATTTACAAATAAAATGTGTCATAGGGTTTGTTACTACATTATTAGGAAGATGTAGCCGTTGTCTTATGGTATTATACGGTCTTTGAAATAATTATACTGTAGCCTACACATTGGAAAGGGAGCCTGGATAAGACTATGTATAGGCTACTATTACGACTATCAATATCGGCGTCTTATAGTGCATGTATGATTCAACAGCGCATGACCGCCCTGTGTAGACTGGGCACATTGACGTTCGTCTACGGTTATAGATCCTCTTGGCATTATTTGTTTGGTTTCTGGTGCCAAACGGAAGCCATGTCACAGCGTCCGTTTAAAAGTGCAATAGGCCTATTTTTGTGTTGGGATAATCGCTGCGGTGTTGATGTTACTTTAGATGCATTCGAATAATGTGACCACTATTTTCGGAACGTGTAATCTATCCATATATAATAGTGCAGTTCTACATGTACCCATTACACGTGTTATAATAGAGGAGAACGAGATTATTTACAATCATTCCGGTTAATATGCACGTGTGTGCAGGTAGGCTATGTGTGTGTGTGTGTGTGTGTGTGTGTGTCTTCTCATGTTTGTACTTGAACCCTATATTATGCAGTCTCAAAGAACACATGCTACATATATCCCTGTTTTTGCATGTAAATGCGGCGAGTCAACCATATATAATAAGTATAGACCTATCACAGATTATACCTCTTTTTATGCATGCAGAATGGATTGACGTCATGAATGATGGAGGTTACATAAGTACAAGTCGTATTCAAACATCAATAGTCTACTCAATACACGGTGTATAGACAACCGCTGTGCGTGCTCTGCTTCGACGAAATATAGCCTATGTTTGCGGATTACTGATATATTTCCATTGCTCGATATTTGAAGAATACTGGCAACATCAGTGCAGTATACATGTAAGTGGCTGGATCAGGTATATGTAGGTGGAAGGTGTATACGGGTATAAGTACACATATTACATACATGAAGTATATAGGGCCAGGTTTTAATGGCGGGCAAAAAAACACACCATATTGGCACATATATATTTTTAAAGCATGACATCATCTATATCTGCAATGCAAATTTATTATTTCTTATGATACATTAGCAAATTTGGTTTATACTATAAAGTTTCTTTTTTTAAATTTCCTTTTCTCTCTAATACACACACACGCGCGCGCGCGCGCACGCACACACACACACACACACACACACACACACACACACATGTATGTGAGAGAGCT
>JAUTBQ010164911.1:0-12304 GCA_032361185.1 Lepetodrilus ovalis | reverse complement strand
TCCCTCATTAAGAGTCACCAAGTGAACTCTCACGACCAGAATACAACTATAGCTCAGCGTTGTCGAATCCATAAACTCGTGTACTACAGTACATCCAGAACCTTCCTGTACTGTAAGAAAGGGGAGTAACTCTAAGACAGCCGTACTTCTAACCCCAGCAATGGTGGAGTCTATGGCTAGGGTTAGAGACGAGGCCCCCCGTTTCACGACGGTGTCCTAACTTTAGGAGCTCCTAACTTTAGGACCCAGTTTATCACCTCCTAAC
Organism: Lepetodrilus ovalis; assembly: GCA_032361185.1. Taxonomy (NCBI): domain Eukaryota; kingdom Metazoa; phylum Mollusca; class Gastropoda; order Lepetellida; family Lepetodrilidae; genus Lepetodrilus; species Lepetodrilus ovalis. Next base: position 12,039 of record JAUTBQ010164911.1, on the reverse strand, counting down.
ATATATGATGATTAATGAAGGAATAAGACTTGTGACATTCGTCGAGAAACGCTTAGGAGCTCCTAAATAGGTTTAGGAGCTTCTAAATAGGTTTAGAAGCTCCTAAATAGGTTTAGAAGCTCCTAAATAGTTAGGACACTCGTGAAACGGGGGCCTGGTTACCACCGAGCTGTGTCATGTCGGTCAGTAGCTGCTAGAGGTGGACATTACTTACTGCATTCCTTGAGACGAGGTTCTTTACGAATCTGAAGTACTCCTGGTTGAAAACGTCCCTATTTTTGACGAAGGTGACGTTCTCAGCATGGATGACCTGCTGGATGCTGGCCGGCATCTTGTCCACGAAGATCCCCTTCCGCTCCCCCTTGTGCACCAGCTCCGTCAGCTCCATCAAACTGTCCGAATCCATCCGAGATTTGCTGAAATAACTAAAATACGTTAAATATATTCAATACTGCCACGATGTCTGTAAAGTCGAAGAAACTGTTAAGTACTGGTCAGTGGCCTGTTCAGGGGCGTTCAACCCAGCGTGATGTCACAATAGATCAAGAGGCGAGTTTTCGCGATTACTCGCGAGTTTGCGCGTCTCCTGAACAGGCCACTGGTAGTGGATATAAAAGCTTTGAGAAATGATACCCAGACCATGTTCTAGACATGTTACGGGCATTAGGAAGGAGCTGATCCTAGAACACAACACAACACAACACATACCCGCCCTCTGGTAGGACTTTCTTGACTATCTTGCTCTTCTTGGCAGTTCCCGGGGTCCGCGGCTCCTCCATTCTCTCGTAGAACAGCAGGTAGCCGTTCCAGTATCTCAGTCGATCTTCGGGATACGAGGAGCTTGCTGTGAAAGAATTTTAAAAAGTTTTATTATCTCCCCTTATCGCGAAAATACTCTTCCTGTCATAATACTACATTACAGATTTCGTGTAGATTAAGTCGATTTATGCTAGTCATTTAAACCAACGATAATCAGGGAAGAGACTTTTATATAAAATCATTGGCGTCCCTGTCGCATCACAGTTTGGCAATTTACAGCAGTAAGAAAGCTGCACCAACTATGTTGTCGAGTTTTGCAATAAACCAAAAGTACTGGCTGTTACTGACAAACCATGGTCTTGATTTAGGACTCATTGCTTTAGTGCTTAATGTAGCAGCAAGAATATGATATGCCAAGGACGATAACTGAACTGCAACATTTGAGATCGCCCATCCTATCACAATTCCTTCAGTAAGCATCATCTGTGAATAAACCCGGCACCAAGAACAGGATCGAACTCGGTACACTTTTCATCACTATCTGATGACCTACCAACACCACCCGATTTCTCCTAGAATTATTTATTGGTTTGGATTCAAAATACTCACACTGATCGTAAACTTTGGCCTTGTAGCTGCCTCCGAAACACTCCTGCTCGATTCCGATGTCGGTCATGTCGAACTCCTCCACGATGGTGTCGTTGAACTTGAACCACTTCCCTTTGTTACCATTCGTCAACACCGTGCCCCTAGAACACACCAAAACAACAAGTTAAACAATGCCCTTTGACCTCTGGAACTTGCATCCTTGTACAGCGAGTGATTATGGAGTCTAACGTCGCTGCAGAAATCTTATCCCCATTTGTGACAAACCCCCGTATCGTATTAAAATCGACTGTTCTAGTGCACATGTTAAATGCACAAATGAACATTTCCTTCAAATAAGAAATCAGAAACTAAATTAAGCAAATATATCGCAGTTATCAAAAAAGCATGCAAGTGATTATGGAGTTGAATCTTTCACCCATTTGCGTGCTCTGATCTTTTCAAAAAGTGTAAATTTATCTGCATGTGGCAGAATGGTGAAGCATAAGGGCTGTTTGTTTTGCTACCGGCTGGCCTGACCCGGCAAGCCCTTTGCCACCGTTGACCCGAAAATTGCTATCGATTTGCCGCTTACGAGATACCGGCAAGTAACCGGCTATGATATATAGTTTATATTCCAAATATTGGCCAAATCGAGCGCGATTTTCGGGTTAACGGACTCAAAGGGCTTGTCGGGTCAGGCCAGCCGGTAGCAAAACAAACAGCCCTATAGACACAAAAATTATGCCAAAAGAGTAATGGTAAACAGGTCTGCACCCACCTCCTGTCTCTGATGTACGAGTAGTAATGTCCGGCGTTGGCCTGACCGCTGTGCACCACCACGCCGACCAGCTCGTAGTTGATCTGCTTCTGTGTACATGGCGAGCATTCGGAAGACACCTCGTTGACCTCTGGAGTGCCGGAGACTTCGCCGTTCACCTTCTCCGTGGAATCCGTGTCCGTGTTGTTGTTGACTTTTTCCGCCTCGCGCCGCGCCATCCCCTCGGCTGTGTATGGTTCCATGTCCAGCACCCACGGGAACTGCAACAACGACGACAACAGATGTAGAAAAATGACCAGATCTAATGTCGATTTATTAGTTTTCATAATATTCATACTGGCTCATGTGGTTAGGGTTAGGGTTATGGAAATAATTTCTAATATTTTGGGCCATGTGTGGCTATCAGATTGCCAGGAATTGGATCAGAGTCTCGTCTCTCATTGTCCTGTAGAGCTCATAATGCATGCTTATCATCTGTTTTGCGTTACGTGTTTGTTACACCCACAGTAAAGTATTCTGCTTGTTGTGATAAGCATTTTAATATACATGTTTTCACCTTTGACACAAATATGCACAGTATGCATGCGTGTAAACTCCAAGCAGTCTTATTTGTGGAAGGAAATAAAAAATAAAATATGATAGGATCAAAGATCAAATATGAAATATAAGAATAGAACAGAACAGAACCTTTATTTACACTCAGGCTGAGAGCCTCAGCATATGAGGTACAAATAGTTATAACACAATCGAATATGGTAATTGCGGACAGGGATTCAAATGTTGCTATGGGTATCCTATGGGCACATTACTGAAACATTGACTTTCTCTATAATCATTCTGTTCAAAATAACATACTCGGAAATAGTCATCAAACTTGAGCGCTCGGTTGGTTTCCCAGTCGTATCCGAATCTCTTCAGCTGAATGCACAGCAATGGTGGCAGTATCTTTATACACATCCGCTTCATTGTGTTCCTCTGCAACAACACAGAACAACATGTAACAACACCACAGGGTTGCTGAGCTTAAAGGATATCGGGTATGGCAACAGACAATATTGTGATTAAAGCGGAAAACATGCCAAGGAATCTGCAATGCCGTCCAGAAGAAATAATTCGACCCCAGCAGATTTACGCAGATCTGCAGAAAACTGTCATGACTGCAATTATATTTATTTCTATTTTTGACTGGTCCAAACCTGGAAACCAGAGCATCGATTAACTACAGTGTCCCCTCGATATAACACTCTTCAATACACAGCAGATTCGAATATAAGGTTGGGTCAGATGTGGATCCCATTTTAATTTTTGTTATTTACCTGTACTATCGTATATGATGCTCTCCTGTCATGGACCCAAAATTCAGCATTATATCAAGGGGACACTGTACTGACAACTGATTCTACCTCTACCAAAGTCAGCTTCCAGATCACCATCCATGATGAGAGATGATGTCATGAAAATGCTCCAGCGACTAATTTCACCAACAGTGGTCAAACTTGACTAATTGAAATAATCACTGTAGCAATGAAACTGGGATTTTATAATATTACTTACGGGTACAGGCAAACACTTCAACATTCATTTTGATAAAATTTCATTTTCCATGGCCTCATATGCTGGAAATCAATGGCCAGGCTTAATATTTTGGTGGTTACTGATTTTTAATATATGTATGAAGTACGTATACTAAGATATTCATATTCCAAGAACACACTGATAATAGTGCAAAGAAGGGATTTTATACATATCAGCTACCTCGCTGCTATAAATTATGAGAGGTATCGTCTGGAAAAAGCCCCAACATGCGAAATATTCCATGAAATCACCTATGCCTAAAGGTAGTACAGACAACTGATCCTACCAATTTCAGTTTTCAGATACCGTACCATACGTTATGAGAGCTAACGTCATGAAAAAGGACAATGGGCGAATTTCTCACCAACATGCGAAATATTCTATGTCCAGCAGTCAAGCTTGCCAAATTCAAATAATAACTGTAGCAATTAATATTAGATTTTATAATGCAACTCAGCACATGGCTGGCTACTAAACTGAAACTGGCTGCATATATGACAGCAAGTTCCGCTGTCTTGACCTAAGAGAACATTATTTACTCCAGTTTTTCTGTCGTTACTGCAAAGACAAAAATGTTGGGACAGAGGTAAATAATGTTACATGAGCTGAATTAGGTAATTTGTCAAATAATTTACAATGAACTTTGTAATTTAGCATTGGCTATATAAGTAATTGATAGGAATTTTCAATTACTAGCATTTTCCATAGAACTGTAAAGCTCCAAAGTTGTACTTTTAGACTTGGGGACAATGAAATTTCTCTCATTTGGACCCTTAAACAAAACAAATGAAGAAATTAATTAAAATACATATGAAAAAAAATGCTATAGGTGTGTCTAATATATAACAAATTTCATCTCAAAATTTAAACTTTTAACAATTTTATAGGCGTGGGACAGAAAAAGTGGCATCTTTTGAGAATGACTCATATAGGGTCGCCTAAAAATTTCGGAAAACTGGTTGTTACATATAGGGTCGTTGTTACATATAGGGCCTTAACAGTTGTCAATTCAGTGGTCGAAATTCAAACAAATAATCAGTGGGTCATTTTCCATAGACCCAATGTTAATGGTGGTAAAACCTGCAATTTTCAGGAGGTCACACTGATACTTTTAACATTGCAGATTTTCAAATGATCCCCTCTATTTTGATCACTGCTATATGCCCAAATTTGGAGGTGGTCTGTATGCTAGTAGCAATGGAAACTTACCTATAAAACTTACGCACTGACAAACCAAGGATGATATCTGTATTGCCACTCTACAGACAGTCCATCCTATTAATATTGTGTCAGAAATGTAATTTCCGTGAACATTGATGCTGGGTCCCCCGGCCAAAGGTCCTGAGTTAAAATCCTACCCTGCGCTGTAGGTAAAGGGCTTCACTTGTCTGCCTGTGGATAATACCTGTCCCGGGCAAGCGGACAATCTTTACTGTCGTGATCTGCCCCCAAACTGACAAACCATGTTGAAAGAACTACAATGTAATCTCAGAAGCAGCTCTAAACTCAAATTTACACCAAGAAAAATAATATATATGTAATTTTTAAATCATACATTTACAATCACCAGGTTGACCTGCGACAGCTAGACATGTCCCTGCTGTGTCAACTGTGGTCACTACACGAGGCCATCCAGGACTACAAGGTGATGATGATGCAGGACCGCTTCTCCGAGAGCAACTCTGAGTGTTCCTTCGGCACCGGGATGTCCAGCCGAGCCGACTCCTTCTCCAGCCTCAACGACGACAGCGACTGGAGTGAGCAGGACTTTCTGGAGCATCAACACAATCTGCATCATCAGCACTTCCACCACCTGGACCAGAGCCTACATCTGGAACAGCAGCAGCAGGAGGCAGACCTCCAAGTGGGACACTCCATCCACAGTAGCACCTCTAGTTTGCTGCAGCAGATCAACCAGCTCAAGGAAAGAGTGGATGCTGAATTTTGACATGGATATTACTGTTTAATGTTTTGATGATTTTGATAATCTTTCATTGTCTAGATCCATTGTTTTATAGATTTGTTGCTGGATATATTTTTCCTAGATTATTTTTCTATATTTTTATTTATCAATTCAGGGATCAAAATTAACTTTAAAACTTACTACCGTAGTCCTAATAGTGATACAAATAACAAAAGACATGAATTTCTACTAGTCCTTAGGATACCTTTAGCAGAAATGGCCCGGAATAGCGGACTAAGAGTTAATTTCGATCGCTGTTGATTTAGATCTGTTCTTCTAGATTTTATTTCTGGATATCTTTTTCTGTTTTATTTTTCTTCTATTTTTTTTTCTGGATTTGTTTCTTCAATTTGACCATGATGGTAGTGGGACCTGATGTTAGAATTGACGACTAGCAGGGGAATGGTTTGTGGGTGAGGAGAGGGTTGGGGTCGGGGCTGTACTCGACAGCAGATCAGTCAATGAACCAGCTCAAGGTATGGGTGCATGCCAAGCAGAACTCTAAAAAATTTTTTTATGGCTTTCTGATAATTTTGATGTTTGGTTTATAATTAATGTATTTAGTTTTTGTTTTGTTTGTGAACACAGTAATATTGACCAATGGGTGGAGAATGGAGAGTTGTCAGTAGTCTACCCTAAACAAAACAATGCATCAAGTTATCCTGGTCCATTTATGCATATATTTCATGTTTTTTTGTATCAATTTACTGGAATAGACTGCTGAGTATCATAAATGCATCTATGTTACCATGGTTACCATACTCGCACCCCAGAGGTATTTATTACATGTACTTCTCTCTTCATGGTACACTCTGGAATGTAAGAATGCTATTTTACAGACTAGCTATTTATTTTGAAGTCATAATCAGAAGCAGTGATATGGTTGTCAGGATTGTTTGCATATTGATTGCATGAATTTGTGCCTCAACTCAGTTGTTTTTAGTTAATTGGTTTACATTTTTCTGTCTTGTATAATATACAATTCTTTTGTTATATTAAAATAGCATACAAAAAAAACTTACTTTCATTTTGATATTTTGCTAGTCTATTTTTGATAACAATAAATGGACATATTAAATACCAAAAAAAAACCTTATGAATCGACCAATAATTCATAATACCAGTACATTTTGCATACCATAAATGCATAATTTTGGACTTGTAATCTTTTCAATTCACAAATTGTCTGTTGATGTTTTATTTCATACCATTTTATTTTTATTGACTTCTCCTTTATTACCATAGATATATGGGAAAGAGAAATTAATTTGGTTTTGGAAAGGTACCATAATTGCCTTAAATAGAGATACAGCTTTGGGGCCATTTTCTCAGAGATGTGATAATCTGATTATTAATTAATACATGTATTGCAGGTATACATGTGTATTTGAAACTGATATTTGGACACTTTGTTTCATCAAAATGAGATCTGATTTTATTAGTTTGATTATTAGATTTCCAGAAATATTGTTAAATAACCATTTCAATTGATTGAGATGCACTTTCAAATCCCAACATTTTGTTTTCCTCTTTTGAAAAATTGAAAACACGAACACTTGAAAACTGCTTAATTTTTACCCATGTATAATAATTGGTAAAAAGAGTGGCGAAAGCTCTATATTTTCAATATATCTTGCAATGTATTTGTCCTATGTATTGTTCATGTATTCCGACAGCCACAGAGATTGACAAGTTGAAATGGACACTCCCCTCCTGTCATTGTTTACAATATCAATGTCTTGCTGTCAGACATATCATCTGTAAAGGTATGGTAAGCTTCCATAGGATGTCTTGTATTTAGTGTATCACACTTCATATGTCACATTATCATGCAGTGTTTCCATGGGATGTTGTCTTGACCATTCAAGTTTCATGTTTCATTTCACTAATGTTTCAGTTGACTATAATTTAGTTCACTGTTTCAGTGCACTGCCAGTTGTGTTGATGTCACACTTTTCCTGGTTGTTTTTTTTTAGTCAAAACAATACTTGTTTGATTAAAGGCATAATATCACAGTTGATTGACCTGCATAATGGACAAATGAATTTCGATCTGAGATTAATAACGCTTGATTTATCCACCCAAAAGTTGTTATTTAATCGATAGTTATTAAACAAATCATATTTTATATTAAATAAAGGAACATTCCGCTATTTATCTTGTCCTCGATGCATCACTGTTCTAAGAAGGAATGCGAGCAGGAATGAGAATTATCTGCCCTTTGACTGATGTATAAATAAGCGCATTGTCTATCGGGAGGGTTGGAGTGGAGATTTGTGAACCACACAGCGGAGGAAAGCTTTTTAGAAGTACAAACATGATTGTATGCATGTCAAGTGAATGTACTTTGCAGTTATCGCTAAGAACTAGTCTAAAACAAGTATAAATATGTATGATATTATGCCTTTACGCCATTTCCCCTATCCTCCAACTTGCAATTTTGCCGCCATTGAAGAGCTAAAAAAGCAAAGGCATTAATTTGGTAATACATACTGGCCCTGTAAAGCATTGAGACTGCTTATTGCCTTTATAATATTGATAAATTAAGGGTTTAGTTGCTTATAAGAGGAAATATAGTACAGTGTACTCTGTATATTAACCCATTATTGGATTCCTTGGAATTTCTGCGATAATTTTTATTCGGGCGGTCGAAAATATATTTTGGCCAGTCGGTCAGATCCAATATAAAAATAATAAAAATTGGAGATCATGAATGATTGGTGGATAGAAAATAAATATAATATTGAGCAATTTTATTGTCAATAATTGTTATGAACACCAGTTTACATTTGAATGCACAATTATTTTCAAAGTACTGCTTGCTAATAGCAGTATTTTTTATTAATTAGACTTTTGTTGTACATATTTACTAGTAAGCAATCAAATTGACTTCAACAGTATCAACCATTTCCTGCCAGTCTTAGTCCAATGATGATTTATACGACTTGTTCATTCTAAGTTGAAATAAAAAGGGTTGGCAGATCCATAAACAATATGTAATCAAATAATTTTGGCCCTTACGTTTATTCACTTGGACCAACATCATCATAGCTGCATGTATGGCCTATACAGTAGATCAATTCATTCACAAATAATGAATACAGTAATACATGTGTCAGTATGCCCAGAGAAAAATGCGCAGAAAATTAATCTTCAATTTCTTGCATATCAAAATACAAACGGTGCCCTTAATCCGAGAACCCAAGTAAAGAATCTTATGGCAAGGAATTATCCGAAGTCATCAATATAATATACCACCAGTCCAGCTTTCCGATAATGGGCCAAGCTGATTTTGAAACAAGCAGTGGGGCATGATCAATAGCTCAATGTCTTTAGGGAAAATAGGAAGGGAAAGAAATGTGAAATTGACATCCCATCCTTGTATCTTTCCAAACAAATTGATGTGTGGATCAACGAGGGGAAAAAAAAATAATACATGAATACATCTTTAATGGGTATTGATAATCATGACTAAAATTTCCATTTGGAAAATTTGTTATTTATTATTTACGACATTTTACGTTATTGGGTGTATCAATATCATTAATGTATTCTTTTTTTTATCTTAGTTTATATTAAATAAGTATTTCTGTATAGCATTTGTCCTACACAAATATTTCCTGTTGTCACGTATACTCTGACTATATATTTATATATTATGAGAACAAAAGAAATTATTATTGATTTGTAATAATCATAAAGGACACATACCAACTTTATGAATTTATTATTATTTAAAAAAATACTTTGTGGTTGTAAATTGTCACTGTTTGAGATATGATTCATTAAGAGCATTTTTTTTGTGCTAGGAGTATTTAGCAAATGAACTTTTTGTCTTGGAATATCGAGTGAAGTCAGGTGTCTGTTATCTCTGTCAAACTGTCACTAATTTGGTACAGCTATTTACAACCATGGCACTTTGCAGTTGATTGTCGTGTTGTTCCAGTCAAAATAGACAAAGTGTGGCACCAGCAACTTTGAAATGTGCACAGCTTTTGCTGGGGAAATTATTAATTTTAAGAAATGTAATTTAATATTTCTATAAATTGTGCTTGTGAAACCTTTCACACACCAACACAAACAAACAACTTAGCATGTTCATCATTTCAGTTTTTCAATATTATTAATATATTGTGAATACTTATTTAATATGCTATTATATTTGTAGAAGAAAGTCTCCACGGCAGGCCTATTGATTTAATATGAGCTATGAAGTAATATTGTGATATCATTTTTTACCAGCAAAAGAATGATAGTATTTAAAATAAGAAATGCCTTCAACATGTGTTTTATTACAAATATTTTGTATCAAAATCCTAAATTTTAACTTCTATTTCAGTCTTCTTAAATAATACTGAATAAGATTGAAAGGGATTTTATCTTCCAAGTGGGTTGTTATTTTACTGTCAGTCTGGAATGAGATTAGATTAGAGTATGGGGCTTGGGGGTATTTAATTCAAGATGTGGTCGCTCCCTCCCCCCCTCATACCCCTCCCCGTTTCCCATAATAGGTTAACTGGACATCAATCAGGAGACCCCCAGCAGGTTTCTCTGTTACCGTGGTAACCAGCTAAAAATAGCCAAAACATTGTGGACATTCACACTGACCTTATAATCCTTAAGCTCCAAAATTCACAGGAGTGACCAAATTCATTCTCGAGGGAAATTCACATGTGCCTAGGCACGATCAAGTAAATAAATTGGATTTTTTTGTGTTTATTTATGAAATATTTCTTTGTTTGATTGTAAATGTAAAAGTCGAATAATATTTAATTGAAATCAATAGTGAGGATATTTCTCTTTAATTATCTAGAATTGTATTTTTTTTATTACATCTTGAGGCATTAAAAATAAATAAGTGAACTAATTATAGAATTTGTACTTGTTGATATTCATCCATGGTACAGTATGGAGATCTTATTTTTACAGATGTATCTCTTTGACTACTGATACTGAGGGAAAACATATTATTTTGTGGTTTCTTTGCTTCTGCAATCCAAGGTGAAGCTCGCATCAAGTGAATGCATATTAATTCCTTAACAATTAGTGCCAAGATACTTTGAGGGTATGTCGTTCAAGGTCAACTTATTTTTTAATAAATTGCAAATGCTTTCACATTTATTTATGTTCTTTACGTTTTTGCAATTTGTGTCATTGTGTCATTAATGTTTTACCGATGTGTTGTTAACCATTGAGCTTTATTGGTCAATATGTGGGACAATCAATGTTGAGAGAAAGTTTAATGAAAATGTTCGTCACTAAATGCATCAATATAGATCTTATGTTTAATATACAAAGCTCATGTATTCGTAGTTAAGATTTGTTTCAAGGTCAAAGGTCAATGCAATATATTTTTTTTTTTATAATGCCTCTGTAAATAATAGTACCCATGCAAATCACTGATTGATCATTCTCACATACAGTACAGTGCACGTTTAGAAATCATATTTAGAAATATGTATGTATTTACACATACACTGTAGTGGTTTTGTCAATATTTATTTTAATCAAATCCTTCAGTTAAATATTTTATTGAAAAAGTTTGTTACATTAATAATAATATGTAATTATTCTTGATAAATATAAAACAGGATATACCTATGATTAAAGGATTATTGTAAAACGTATATTTTGTTTGCTTTTCGTTGAGTAAGAGTGATTGCTTAATGTCACAGTATGAGTCACTTATGCGCAATGATATACTTTGATGATTTGTGATTTATTTAAACGAGTCAATTTGTCATTTTATATTTAGCCTAAAGTGCACTCCAGATATGATATGCATGGAATAACATTCCGCAATTTGCATCACAATATCGACCAATTTAATTTAATTGAATATTACTATGACTTATAGCTATTTTCTATCCAGGATTTTCATATGTATTTTTAATATGTGTGGACATATACGTCTAATTAAATATTTAGCGTTAAATTCGGTCTAATTGCCTTGGCTATTGTTCAACTCTCTAGCCCTGAACATGTATAGGCTTGAATGGCTTGGAACACTGTCAGCTGATACATGTTCATTACAATAACGTATTGATTGATAGGAAACTGGCTGTTAGGGGAATACATAGCAGACCACCTACTTCTCCAGAGCTATGGCAGCAATGTCAATAATAAAATATCTATGGAAGAGATGACGATTATTGTCATTTAATCAATTACATCAAATATTTGGTCACATTTGGGAATTGGGAGTAATTTTGCGGGACTATAAAAAAATGTTTGTATAAATATTCCCTGAAATGTACAACATGTAATATGTATACGTGAATACATTAAAAAATATATAATTTTATCCACCATACGGTGAAGCATAAGTCATGACATAACATTTTCATATTTCCCCGTATGGTGCATAACACCTGGA
>JAUTBQ010164900.1:0-12304 GCA_032361185.1 Lepetodrilus ovalis | reverse complement strand
TTTATTCGAAATTAATTTTCAATGTAGACATTGCCATCACGATTTTGATAATGTTTAAAAGTGAAAATGACCAAATTGAGAGATATCTTGTTCTGACTCGCAAGGACCGTCTCATCCTATACATGCCATGCATACAAAACAATCAAGCCATGATATGCGATAAATAATCGTGAAAGCTGCTCTAAACCTCAATTCAACCAACCAACGTATTGCTCCACAAATGGTTCTTAATGTATGGATTTCGTTTTCCTAACATTATTGATATGTTATTATCCCATATATAATATAGATGTAATACATAAATGATTGCTATACCACTGCAAACAAGACCTCCGTAAATAGCACGGACAATGGACAAGTCGTTCCAACGTTTTGAGAAGGTTCGTGATGACCTTTGACAGTTGTATCATTTGTTAACAAACACTATTCAATTACTAGTATCTTTATTGTCCATAATGCTCCGTATACTACGATATTAATGAACACTACTTTCGCATATATATGCACAATGGGCACCAACTTCATAATTAAAGCTGAACGTCTTAAACGCATACTGTCGCAGATGGTTGACCCTATATGGGTAAACGTATTTCTATCTGAATTTGATTCGCCTACCCAAAGGTTGTTATTTACTGATTTGTTTGAATTGTGCACCCAATAGTTATCATTGACTGATGTACATATTCCCCAAAATACGATAGTTATAATAGTTATACAACCAATATATGAATAAAAGAAACGTAGCTCTAATTGTCTTTGGAAGATATAACTGCTAACTGCTAGAACGAAAATACTCTTGCAAAACCCCACCCACCCAACCCAATCTGAATGTATTTTTAGCAAACCTTCTCAGCGGGATATTAAAGGACTAGTTCTTAGCTACAACTGCAAAGTACATTCGATTGTAATATATACATAATAATTGTTTCGTAACCTGACTTCATATAAAATATGAAATTTGGGGAATGTGCATCAGTAAATCACAACTTTTGTGCAGATAAATCAAACTTATGTAGTCTCAGATAGAAATTTGTTTGTCCTTTATTTAGGTCAACCATCTGTCATAGTATGCCTTTAAAGTTACGTAACGTACAAGAAAACACCATATGCATAGAAGAAAAATAATCAGAAAGGCGGATACCTCATCCAGCTGTGCAAAGTTAATTTTAGTTCTGGTCTCCGCCCGAAGTGTATCCCTCTCATGCCTGCTCTCTGAAAACCTACCAGCAAAAATGACCATTTCTAAATATACCGGGGAGTATTTTATACTCGGATATAGAACGAAGTGGGCGTGAGACTAATCTTGAACTAGATTGTAGTGATAAGCATTTGAGGCCATTTGTATATAAGTCAACGCATACATACTATACATTCATCAAGGTATCTATCTGACTTTAGTATCGACAGTCATGAAGTGTTTTCTCGTCTGTGTTTTAGCCGCAGCAACCCTCGGGGTTGTGTTGTCTCTGCCTTTCAAGAGGTACGGTACCACTAAGCACAACGTACTTAAAACTATCCACGACATCGGTGCAACCAAGTTCGATCATTTCATACACAAGTCTGGCTTGCAGGGAAACTACTCGAAAAAAGGTAAGAACATTTATTGTTTTATAAATTACATTTGTGGTAACTATCTAGTGTTGAGGAATAAGTGCATTAGTAAATAACAACTTTTGGGTGTACAAATCAAGCGTAAGTAGTATCAGATAGAAATTCGTTTGTCCGTTATATAGGTCAATCAGCCGTAAAGAAAGATCGTAGTTTATACGGTGTTTTTTTGTGAGTATGAGGACGCTTGAAAAACAACCTTCGTTCTCTCACCATGATCTAGATGTAAATGTGTCTTTATACAGCCGGAAACTTCACTTTGTTCGTGCCCGACAACGCGGCATTCAAGAACCTGTGCAGGAGCATCAAACACAACATGACCTTGATGCGGCAGGTGCTTCTGTTTCATTCCGTCAACGGAACGTACGACAGCTTTGACCTGACCCAGGGCAAGAATCTGACCACGCTCTCAGGGAGACAACTCTTCATCAACGTCACAGAGACAGGAGTGAGTTGCTCTGCATCTGCTAAACGAAGCTTATACTTACATGCTCATTAACTTTAATTAAGGACCAGGGTATCCTTTCACGAAGCTGTCGTAACCAATAAGTATATTAGCTATCAGCAGAGAGCGCTAATAGCTAATATACTGCTAGGAGAGCGCTACCAGTCTCTGAGTAGATAAGAGAGCTTCGTGAAAGGATACCCAGAAGCCTGTTTAGACATACACATTTAGCTGTATATTATTTTTACGTCTATATGCTCCAGCCCCCCGTTTCACGACGTTGTCCTAACTTTATGAGCTAACTTTATGATACAGTTTATCACCTCTACCAGCCCTTAATTTATTTCGTTGAGTATATATAGTCCTTGGGTATCCTGTACGAAGCACGGTACCTCCAGCAGTAGCCAATGACTACACCATTACTAAGGTTGGAGAGAATGTTACCTCAGAGCCATACCTTATCATAGAGTCAGGAGAGCCTGCATGGGCATCCTTTCACGAAACTCTCTTGAGACCATAGCGTTCTCTTTGTCGCTAATACACTACAAAGACAGCGCCATGGTCTCCTAGTAGGCGAGCTATGTGAAAGGATACCCAGATCAAGAAGAACCTACATAAATACTAATAGTTGTTATTGCTTCTCTGCATTCACGAAGTATTATTTCACTTGGACTTTATTACTTTTATGATAAAGTGACCTTTGAAAACGGTATCATTGAATACATGACATGAGAACCTATGAAAAGTAAGCCTTAATATTTATGTCAACAACTATCAAGTTGGCACTTTTACCAATATATAGTTTTGTATTCCAAACAGGCAATACTCGTAAATGGTGTTAACGTGACAAAACGCGATATCTGGGCCAGGAATGGCATCATATTCCTCGTAAACGAAGTCATTTTGACTGGTTCAGGAGTTAACTGTACTCATGGCAACCATACCCACCACAACATGACCCTCCACCCCTGTCACAATGGAACCGCCGTCAACTGTACTCACCATGGCAACCATACCCACCACAACATGACCCTCCACCACTGTCACAATGGAACCGCCGTCAACTGTACTCACCATGGCAACCATACCCACCACAACATGACCCTCCTCCGCTGCCACAATGGAACATTCGGGGTCAACTGCAGTCACCATGGTAACCACACCCACCACAACATGACAACCAACCTGTGTCATAATGGAACCTCCGGCCTCAACTGCAGTCACCATGGCAACCATAGCCATGGCAACGTGACTAGAGGCACCATTCACCACTACCTTACTCAGCATTATCAGAAGTTCAGCAACCTGATATACAATCTAATGAAGACGGGTGTCTGGGCAGATTTAGAGGGTCAGTATCTGTACGTTTGTAGAGTTGCGGTTGTTGGCATCTTTGGGATTTGGGCAACTCGTGGGACATTCGGGGTTCTTCCCCGTGGAGGAGTGTCAAAACGTCATTGGTCACGTTGGATACCGTCTTACGGACCGACCTTAAGTAACGAGGCCAGGGTGTCCTTTCACAAAGCTCTCTTATACACTAAGAGACCACAGCGTTCTCTTTTCCCATAGCTAATTAATGCACTTCAAAGCGAGCGCTATGGTCTCTAATTGGTGGATAAGCCAGCATTGTAAAAGGATATATACTATATTCAATTACTGTACGGTCTGTAATGTTCTAATTAAATAATCTTCAGGTGAACACGTGACATTGCTGGCTCCGACAAACCACGCCTTCGATGCTATGGGCAAGATGCAAACAGCCAACATGAATGATATGCAATTCTTGAAAGGTTAGTCTACGAAAGTGCATATATCAGTCTCGCTCTTATATAGATAAATAATGACATATTATCATATTATTATTATTAAATTAACATGCAGGGCATTTCAGATTATATAATTACTCTTGTAGTATCTTTGTCCTAAACGTATTCTGATTAAAGAAATTAAGTTCTCCTGGCTAGAACATTTTGATCTTCTAAAAAAACAAACATATTTATTATTAGAATTTAATTTGAAAATGTACATATTATTATTTTTATTAATATAAGCCCCGACGTTCACACGTGTTAACTAGCACTATTCAATTGTTCGTACTTCAATGAACAATCATTCTATTAGAATGACGGTCAAGTTTTCAAAACCGTAAGCACCCGACCTTCTAAAAACGAAAGTGGATAGAACAACGCGGTTCTCATAATATATCATCTTTTGATTTACCAGCAACCTATATACATAACTGTGTTTCTTTTTATTCAGCCACGATGCAGTTTCATGTTCTCAAAGGGACGCAACCGCCGAGCGGACTCCACCAGGGACAGTTCCTGACTTCACTTGATGGACATCGTATGCATGTCGGTATGACAAATGGTTAGTCCAAGCTTTTTATTGATAGTTTACTATGTAATGTATTATAGGAACAGTGGACCAAACATGTGTCAATAGCTTAGTACGTATAGATTATGGACAGTAGACCAGTGAGGTTATGAAACCTTTTTGAGTATGATTTCATGCTAAAGGTAAACATTTTCATAGGATTTGTGGACACATATTTGACATTGAGCATGGTTGTTAAATATTCAGCGGAAGTAGGATAGATCCTTACCAGCTGCTTACGCAGTTGGGCTGTGTAGAGTTATCCGCCCTTACAAAGATCGTCAACTGTTCTCACCAGAAGGCGCCAGCACGAAACTGGCCATTGTGGGATAGAAAGACAGAGGCTACTGACGGAAGATATGAAGTCATGCCGAAGTCATGCACTCTCGTAGCGATATCAAATGCATGGCGCTCGTGCACTTACGAGAGCGCCACTTGTGGCCTCATAGTGGCTAAGAGAGCTTCGAAAAAATTAATTTGAGTAAAATTTGTTACTCAACTCTAAGATGTGTTTACAAATCCCCCTGTAAAAGGATATTGAGCTTGTAATTATAATCAAAAGGTTTAGAAATCTCCGGGCCAGGTTTATGTTATTCAGAATGTGTTAGATTGTGGATTATGCCACGGAACGACCGCTACGTAGCGCTACCAGAGTCGTACCTCATTGTATGTATAGACTCTTCCCCTCGTCGTATTGGGTATCGTTTCTCGAATCTCTCTTATCTATTACTCTCGTAAGTGCACGAGCGTCATGTATACAAGTGTTTCACTACTACGTCTCAAGTCAAAGACTCTACATCTAATTTACGAGATGATAAACTGAGTCCTAAAATTAGGAGCTCTTAAAATTAGGACGCCTTCGTGGAACGGGGGTCATAATGATATGACAGGACGTAACATCCTTAAACTGGTCCGACCATCGGGACGTAATCCTCAAAACCACCAACACTTTGGTCAGTCACAGACCAAAATGCTTGACAAATAATTTTGAATAATAATATTTCGATATAATTAATAATCGCAGTGCGATCTGTCGATGAACTGGAATATGTACTCATGGACTTGCGACTATTGTCCTTACGGTACATATCCAACTAGGTCTCTCAGATCCTCGGACACACTTCAAAGAGTTAACTTAAATCGTTTGGCTATCGCTCCCATCGCCACTTCTGTAAAATGGAATACATTGCCAAAGGAACTCCGCCTTGCTCACTCGGTTGACTGTTGTAACAGAAAAATAAAAAACCGAGCTGTTTCGCAAATTATTTATCTCCTAAAGGCATATAATAGCACGAATATGTATGGTTGTCTGACTACCAATGAAAAGTACATTCACTTGACGTTCATAAAACCATGCTTGTACTCCAAGAAAACTTTCCACCGCTGTATGGTAGACAAGATTCCACTGCACCCCCAACTATACATAGTGGTCGACGGATCGTATTGTATCTTGCTTCATTATATTAATACGACTAAAATATAAAACGACATAACAACGTGTATTCATAAATCAGTTGATACATCAAAGACAATGCTTCGTAACTTGAATTCATATAACATATGAAATTTGTGTTAGTATCGAGTGTTGGGGATTAGTTAATAACAACTTTTGGGTGGACAAATGAAACGTAAGTAGTCTCAGATAGAAATTCGTTTGACATTTATCTAGGTCAACTATCTGTGAAAGAATGCCTTTAAACTTCTCTTTCTTTTTTTTTTACTTCAATTTCCGCTTTTATTCAAGAATTATGAGCGTACATTTTATGTGCGGAATTTTGCCCTATGTAAATGTCCCTGCATATTTATGCTAATGAGCTATTCCATCAGATAAATTTGTGTCCATTGCAGGTCATGTGTCCCACTTCAACATGGTGGAAATTGCCAACGTCATCCACGCCACTAACGGCATCATCTACATCATGAAAGGTGTATTGCATGCGCCCCAACAGGCCCATCCCATTTGAAGTGGCAAATTCTGATTGGTTGCTGACATCTGCATCTAATTTCCATATTATCTCTGTAACAGAAATAAAAACGGTCCTGCAATGAAATAAGACTCAATTATTTTATCAAATATTCATGCATCTATATTGTATATGCGAAAGTAGATTGACTGAGATATTCTACTATAGGCTTTTTAAAATCGCAAAGCACATGAAAGAACACTGCACACATTCTTGAACGTTACATTTTTGACATTTTGACAACGATTCATTTATTGAACAAGCTATAAGCATAGTTTATGACATTCAACGTTTAGATAGCATGATGGAAAACGCGCAACAATAGTTATAACTGGGCTCCCGCCACAATAAAAAGCGTTGACCTTACAATAGCCTACAAGAGCGTCGTGCAACAGGCCATAATCAGAACGTCCACCTTTTGTTTGCGGTCACATAATTATTATTACAAGCTTCGACAGTTTTTGGCTCAATTCGCTCACATCCAAATATTATCTAACCGTCCGTTTCGAATCGGATATGAATGAGATTATTTCAAGTGTAAACAAATATTTATTAGCAAAACTTTCTATTCAATGAAGATGAAACCATAATAATTAGACAAGCTATTCAAAAGACCGTCTTGTATTATTGGCGGATACCATTACTTGTAGAACAGAACAGAATTTATTCGTAAAAATCACACAAGGTGATGTAGCAAAAACAGAACACACAGCAGCATACATATATACAGAACATAGTGTTCACTATATTAACTGCAAGTGGAGATGCAGTTTACCTTGGCCCTACGTTTTTCATGCTCTCCTGACAGCGAGAACACAAGTCTGTGTTACACTACGAGGGGTTTCGCGTGTACAACATTATAAGGAATTTGATTGGTTCATATTATTACTAGCTGATGGGTGCAAGGTAGAAAACGGCAACATCCAAAAACGGCTCACGATATTGACGAAAATCGAATATTGAATTGGCGAAAACGGTACCAAATCGATTGGTAGGAAACGGTACCTTGACTTATATTTTAAGGAGATAAAGGTGGAATTTAGACGATATCAATCTTTAACTAATAGCTTCTAAATTGAATATCGTGTACCGTTTTGGATGTTGCCGTTTTGCAACTTGCACCCATATAACCAATAAAATTATGTATGATGCTGCACACGAAAACCCTCGTAGTGTGACAGCGTATAACACAGGCTTTTGTGGTATCGCTGTCAGGAGTACATGTACGTTTTTATACCGTATATAGGTCACGTTAGCCTAAATCCAGGAAATACGGCCATTCTTATTCATATGAAATGATACACGGACAGGAAGCATCATTGTCACGGCCATCGAGGGATTATCTTTTTTTTTATGCACCTCGCATTCACCTGGATATAGACGAATACGTCAAGGTGTGTACACACGACACCGGGTTTCGGCGCGATTTGCAATATATAGCTTCCACGTTATTTCAATGAAACCGATTTTGGTATGTACGTGACTTAACTGGGAATGTTAAGCCGTTTTCAATACAGTATTTCTATTCATGAAGCCGGTGAACGAGGAAAATGCG
Organism: Lepetodrilus ovalis; assembly: GCA_032361185.1. Classification (NCBI taxonomy): domain Eukaryota; kingdom Metazoa; phylum Mollusca; class Gastropoda; order Lepetellida; family Lepetodrilidae; genus Lepetodrilus; species Lepetodrilus ovalis. The sequence continues at coordinate 4,356 of JAUTBQ010164900.1, read as the reverse complement.
CTCTTCGGAATCAATATTTTTGCATAATTGGTGACCTGACCTTGAAAGTACTATTTAGGAGATTCCTATATTGTTATCGGCGTTATCGATGTTGACTAAGTGGGAATTACATTTAGTACCGACGATGTCAGTTTTCCCTCCCTATAAAATGTCCGAATAAATAATAATATTTTTGGGGATAATCTGTTATAAGGTGGATTTGCATTCAAATAATAATTCGGCAATTACTTTTCTTACGTTACTATATAGAAGGCAAGAAAATTAGATCCACGTTCTTTCTATGTATTATTATGCAGTTTTACATCATGTGTGTGTGTGTGTGTGTGTGTGTGTGTGACTGTGTGTATGTGTGTGTGTGTGCGCGCGCGCGCGTGCGTGCATGCGTGCGTGTGTGCGTGTTCGTGCGTGTATCTGTATTATAACTCCCTGAACTTATCTAACGATGCATATACCCGCTGTCATGTCTATACTCATAAATGTATTGTATAAACATTAAAATCAAATCCATCTGGTACGCAAATAATATTTTATCGAACGTGCCTCTTTCATGCTGGACTAATATACTGATGAGCAAAAGAAACTAAGCATTGGTAAAATATAATGTTCTGTAGTAACAGACGAAACTGAAAATTAAAAACAACTGGAAAAGGATTGCCTAAACACAACCAGTATGTGCCCATCAACAATGGCGTGTGCATCTGTCAGTTTTAAATTTTTACGAAATTAATGGAAAACAAGTAATTTTGTAAATAATCACGATGCCTATGAATTGGATACATAAAAGACGAATCAATCAACAGACAGGTACCACATTTGCAAAAGGAACACAAGAAATGTGCCCAGATTAGCACACAAACAACGTGAAAGAATTATCAGAATGGCCAATATGGAAGCTATACAGGCACATATCGCAATAACCTTCGTCTGCGATCGAATTACGATATCCAATCGTTTATGACGATTCAACCCCAACAGGACACACACGGGACATGGCTAGGAGCGACAGACCATGTGTTACGCTACCTAAGGAGGACTGCTATTTACGAATATGCTCCTACGCAATTGCTTCTTCCTGGTTACATCATCTGCTACGACCGCATTAGGTCACCTTATCAACCGTGTCACCATGTCATGAACAGTCCATATTAATGGGATTTGGGCCAGGGAATGACCTTGACTCGCCGACATCGTCAGGCAATACGCCAATGGTTAGGACGTTACGTCGGTGGCACTTGTGCCCTGCCAGCTTTCCGGATATACCACCCATAGAACATCTGTGCGACCACGTGGGCAGACAACTCAGACAAATACATCAGCGTCATAACACGTTATAGACGAGCTTGAACGAGTCTTGCAAGAAAGGGACTCAAATCCCCGCTGACGTCATCAGGCGACTAATGTCATCGTTGAGACGCCGGGTAGTTCCATGTATTGATGCCCCGGTAGAACACACGAGATATTAAAACAATGTGTTGTTCATTTGTATTGATAGGACTGCAGTTGAATTAATAGCCTACCACGACCATTTCAAGTGAAAAACGACTTTTCGACCCCACATGTCTTTATCCGAATGTAACTTGGCCAGATCCTGCATTAATCGTGCATAATGCTGGTCCATAAATGCATTATTAATGAAATACACTTTGAATAACTGATATAAATGGTCTAGTTTTTATTTTACAGCTAGATAAATGCGATGCTTAGTTTCTTTTGCTCGTGAGTTTATATTAATTACTTGACATATAGAAGCCATACTTTGGATATGCATTAGGAAAATCATTTTCTTTCTATTTCTGTCATTACTAGTAGTCAAGTTTACGGTCTTGAACATGATGGATACGTTTGCTTATCCACGTCGAATTCGAGTCATTCTGTGTGCTCGGGAACTTTTTCAGGTTGTACTATTAAGTGAATACGACACCTTTCTTAACCTATATTTCTCCGAGATGACGTATAGTAAAGACCTACATGTACATACGACTTTAATTTGGTGGTTGTACCTGGTTATCCTTTCACGAAACACTCTTATCTACTAAGAGACTGGTAGCGCTCTCTTTGCCGATAGCTAATACACTGTTAAGAGAGCGCTACCAGTCTCTTAGACTTAGTAGATAAGAGAATTTCGTGAAAGGATACCCTTGCTGGTAACGATGAATTTGATTGAGTTTAATAACAAAGTGTGGTACCGGAACTTTGGACGAAAGGGTTTACATGTACGTCATTTCCTGCTATAATAAAACCATGTCGTTCCCTCAGAATTAATACCGGCTTACGGCATGACCCTATCTAGATATTTACGACATACCCATCACGTCGACGTCTACAGAGAAATGCAACCCTATAGTAAAATTGGAATACCGGTGGGAATGTTCGTGAAACGCTGGCTCGAAGTATGACGCTTTCAAATGAAGACATTTTGATTCTCGTCAGAACTTCCAGTAAATTAATGTTTAAAACGTTCAAATATGGAAGTACTATTAAATCAATACCTCGTTACAATGTTTAACTGATCATGTTCAATATACTAGACGTACATTAACGCAATGTGTTAGATAATGCGACACGCAAAAAGAAAGCTGTCTTCATTGCTAGTTTTTAAAGCATACTCTTTATAAGAAAATGCCATCATGTCAACCGAAGTCCAATTCTAAGGGATTGACGTTTTCCGCGCAAACCTATATTTGGTTTTGTATTATGTGTCAAAATTGGATCTGTAATTGAAACACGGGAGTATAGCATTTAGAAGACTACGTGGCACCGCGCGCAGAAAAAAATGGAATTGTTACGACAAACTGAAAATAGAACATTGAAACGTATTAAAGTATAGGTATGTATATATACGTACTAGGGTAATGCTTTGATCACCCTTGAGTCTAGAGCGATATTGTTCACGACCTGTGTACTCCTTCCCTTCAATAGTAACGTCATTGTAAAATTAAAAATAATTATAATATTTTATTTGTCGCTACGTACAGTACCATGCGTAAGTACTAAGACAATAATAGCAAATACCTGCCCTACTATAAATGACTAATTCTACAAAACTGTAACTATGAAATGGATGGATCTTAATTAGTTTTGTTAAATAACTCCCCATAAACAAGTTGAGCTGGACCATGAAACAGTCATCAGAATGTTTCGTAATCTTGGAATGCTCCAGAGATTACGAGACATTAATTAGTACAATTTCATAGTCAACTAAAATAAAAAGTTTTATTCACAGATTATCATACGACATGCGACCTTGAGCATGACATCGAATTCAGAATGTTTCGTAATTTTGGCTCCTGATGTTACCTATCGGAATCTCCCCCTCTCCATCTAAGTTTATCGATTTAAGCCAACTAGTATCCTTAACATGAAGGGCGACTTTGCAATGGTCATCGGGACATCGTCTCGTGTATGGGTGCCTTGCAATTGCTGTGTACCCTTCTGACGCCGCTCCATAGCAGATTTGCATGAACTGTCGGAATTACCAGTCGAAGTCTAGTTCTCATGGAAGTCCTGTCTTGTTGTCATGTCCCCCGTCCTGCACGCTGATTTATTAAGACACTGTTTAGCAAATTTGATGACACCAACTCTATTGCATAGCTGGATGGAGGGCACAACCAATTCTTGTTCGTTCGACGGTCTACAGCATAAATCTCCGGGCTCCGTATCAATTTGTGCTCTAACGTGCCTGATTAATTCCGTCTATCTGTATTTCAGGACACTATAAGCCGTTCTGGTTAGGAATCTTCATGAGGAGAACAGACGGTATGCAGCGATAGCGTTCTTTGCTTGGGAAAACTCGTTCAGAAAAAGAAATAGACTCGCTGGACGTTTCTGGATAAGCAGAATGGGGAAAAAAGTACGGATTATTGATCGGGGGGTTATACCGTGTTCTAGCGGATATATGTCTTGTCTTCTCCGCTTGTTAAACCAATAACTACTTGAAAGCAATTGTGTGACCACCGCGCCTCCATGCACTGAGGTAGGCGTGCCAATCTAACAAGCTTCTATTCTATCAGCAAAGGGTATGGTTAACGATGTTACGTATCGTCTTTAAATGTTATAAGATACGGATAGTACGGTGTACGGGATTAGCAACGTGACTAGACGGTAGGTTGAGAGATAAAAGGCAAATTCGATATATATTATACCCCCACTCTCCCTTCCCCCCCCCCCCACCACGCATACACCCCCCAAAAAAGGAAACAAAAACGAAAAAGAAGCCCAAAACTAAAACATTGCCAGAGAAAACTGTTCTATTTTGTCCATGATGCGGAAGGTAACAATGCCTGGGTATCGTTTCACAGAGCTCTCTTAGCCGATAAGGGACCATAGCACTCTCTTAGCAATGTATTAGCTATCGGC
>JAUTBQ010164879.1:0-12305 GCA_032361185.1 Lepetodrilus ovalis | reverse complement strand
GAGAGAGAGAGAGAGAGAGAGAGAGAGAGAGAGAGAGAGAGAGAGAGAGAGGGAGAGAGAGAGAGGGAGAGAGAGAGGGAGAGAGAGGGAGAGGGGAAGGAAAGAAAAAGAGAGAAAGGGGAGGAGAGAGAGTAGTACCACTGATAAACAAAGGATGCCAACTGCATACAGACGTTTCCTGCTGACAAATAATGTATTACTGTCAATAAAATAAAACAACGTTTAGAAAATAATTAACTTAATCACTGTTAACCAAGAGGCAGGAAATCCAATATCAATGGTTTGACAATAAACATGTAAATAGCCGGTATCACAAGTGTCTCTCGATGCCCACCAAGACCCCGCTAACTTGTAGAGCAATCAGTGAGGACTAGAATTACTGCATAATGATTACTAAATGTCAATGAGCCACTGCCTAGCTGGAAGCCAATACCAATATAATACTCAATTTATGAATAACACTTTCCTGAGTCACTGCCAATGCATTACGACCGGTACAATTTCAATACACTCTTCGGTGCCGATTAGTCGGATTACAATCAGTACAATTTCAATAGTCGCCAGTGCTGATTGCAGACTGGCGGTAATTAATTGGAAAGATTTGGAAACGATACAAAGATCACACTTGACGACTTTCAGGTTATGGTATGTCATGGTCTACAAGTCCCTGGAGGGCTGAACTGCCAGGATTAGGATTATGCATCAGTGATATCCTATAGAATCATGAGCTCCCCTTGTGGCGTGTTGGTGACCGATGCCTCAACTAGGAATCATTATTAGATGCTTAATATTCATTGTGAACTATCATAATTGTTTTGTATTTGTGTTCTTAATTATGTGTGAAGAAGTCAAGTTTTCTTTGAGAACACTTGCAATACAATAGAAGAGTGAGTTTTGAATTGTTGCTTAAGCATCACTGCGAGAATCCTTCTCACCAATATGAGATGCTAATTTATTGAGAGTATGGCATGTCTGTATTTGATCAAAGGCTGTGAGTGACTATATACATAAGCTAAACACCTTCCTAATCATAAAAAACGATCCTGTAATGAGCGAGTGAAGTAGTGTTTTACGTCACAGTGGGAATCTTTCACCCATATGTGACCAAATTTGGTACAGAGTAACTGGGTTTGTAAGCAGGGGTACGTTTCACAAAAGGGGTGTATATTTACGCTGGATGTAAATCACTTACGTTGATTGTATTACATCATTTACATCCAGCATAAAAATACACCCCTTTCATGAAACGCAGCTCAGGATATTAACAAGATACTATGAATACAATACCTATATATTGAACATATTACACACATTCACAACTGTAGATATATATTGCACATATTACACACATTCACAACTGTAGATATATATTGCACATATTACACACATTCACAACTGTAGATATAACAAAGCGAGTTCATCACACCTGAAATGCACCGACATCAGGATATACATGTCAATGAAACTACACAATAGTAATCACACTAAAGAGATGGTGTTGACAATATGTATATTTCATATGAGTGCTAATGTTATTATAACTGTAAACTCTGCGCTGTGCACGTGTGTCGGGGACCACCTCTCTGTGGAATATTCCTCTCCTGACGGGAACATTTTCCATTTGACGATGGAAAGGTTTCCATTTTAAAACTGCTGGCACGGGAGAGAGTGCACAATAACCCTGAACCACCGGGAATTGACCATTTCCAAGCACGGGATACCATACAAAGCCCACCATGCTGTGAATAATAATAATAATAATGATAATGAGATTGCTTATATTGCGCCAAATCCTCGCTCGAAAGCATGCTCAAAGCACCTGAAGACAATGTAAATCACCATGTAAAACCTTAAAAGTTCTTCGTTGTTGATCGGCATATGTGCACAGGGTAACATAGATTGCACAAACAATTAAATTACAGTAACTGTTGTTCAGAAGCAGTTATCCTCGGTACCTCCTTGAATCAACAATGGAAAAACATGTAATTGGACACTGTTTCCATCTTTAAAAATAATCATATTTCTCAATAATCAGTTAAAAAATTCCTAATAAATGTGTATTATTATCACGGAGGGACATCGAGATGTAATATATTTCTCTAAGCTCATCACGTCATATTTCCCAGAGAACAGTGTGACCGTCTTTGTTCACCTCGGCCATTCCTCTCTCGACACGAGACATTCAGAACAGCTCTGTTAGGAGCCTGGCCCATCTTAGAGTCTATTTCAAGTCTGCCAGTGTTACTATGCCAACAATAAACTTCAATAATAAAGTCTCATACCTGACTTTACCACCAAACAAGGAATCTGAAATATTGGAATCAAAGATGGATAGCAATGACAAAGTGAATCCGATAGCGTGACTTTATTTCCTTCTTAAGATAGCCAAAGGGATTTGCCGTGAAAAATATTCACACCTCAAGGAAAGTTTGCCGATTGACGCTGTCTATGATACAAAATATACAGACAATTCTGCAAATGCAAATATGACATGGCTGCAAAAAATAAACATTCTTCTGGGAAGCTAATCTGCTTCCTTTTTGAAACTGTCGTTTGACAGCAAGGGAGACAGACACTTTACAACTCTGATTAACCCTTAGAGTGTCACCTTAAATAATTAAACCCAAATGTGATTAGTATCAACTAGTAACAATCCTTTGGGTCAAAAGGCTCTCATGTGTGATACCACAATGCAAAAACAAATTGAACAATACTCCCAAAAACAATTTGAACATGGATAACGGTAAAAAAAAGAACGGTAGATATTGGGGTTAAATATCAATCAGAAAGTGTGAAATGATGATGACCTAATGAGTCTTAAAAGGTATCACAATATATCACAGTTAATACAAAGTAAAATAGTCGTCAAATCCAAATTGTGCTGAAGACAGCAAAACTAAGCGGAGGAGTCTTACTGGGGAGTTCAGCGTTAAGCAGTCGATGATCAGAACCTAGTCTTTCCCTGTACACCGAGTAGAATCAATATTTGCCTGTGGTTTTCTACGAAATTGAGACAGAGATTAGCCTGGCCTTGATGGAAGTTTGGAGACCTACATGGAAAACAGAGGGCTTATCCCGACCGGTTAGCTCTCAACCTCAGCAAAGACTGAAGAGAATGTCGGCTGGGTTCGTGCTTTAAATGTGTGAATGTTGACCTCTCGTAACTAAGTAACATCAATATTGAACCATATATTAGCATAATGCTGCGTTCCTTCTTTGTGTCAATTTGAGATTTCTATTATTGACATGTCATTGAGAATATTTCAGATTCGAGCCCTATTTGTATAAATAGATGATGTTTCTGACACACAAACTACTAACAGTAACACGGAATGGACATGTTACGATTGGTCTAGTGTTGTTTCATGACATCAGGCAGACACCACATTGGAATAGGTGACATCTGACCCCAAAGATACATCTCATATAAATAGATTAGTAATAAACAGATCTAGTACTGTAGAATTAATTACATGAACCATTCTGTGTCATGTGCACGTGAATTTTCACGAACATGGATTCATGAGTTATCAAGTAATGCCGCAAATATCAAATGTTAAAATAAAGTTATGAAACTATTGACTTGAGTGGCCAACTTCAACCCCAAGGCAAGAATAGGACATTCAAAAATTGTTTACATACTGACGGAAAAAAAATGCATAACCTAATAAGAAACATATGAATATGTCAGGATATTTCATGTTAGTTCTTAAAATAGCGTCTATCATTCTTAAATTCATACAAGATTCATTGAAAGATGCAACCTATAAGGCCCATATTATTGAATGCTGTCTGGACCAGGTTTAGCTGTAATACGCAAGTTTAACCTTAAACGGTATTATGGAAAACAGTTTACTGGAAACTGAGTCTGGACCTGGTTTTAATATGCCTGCTTTCCATAATATAGTATTTGCTAAACCAAGAGTCTGGGTTTCTGTAAATCAAGATAAATCTTAATCCAGGTCTACACTAAATTGCGTTGGATAAGATTGGCCTTAATGTCAGACATCCATCTCCGCCATGACGGTAGTTAACATGGAGACTTTCGTAACACGCATTTCCTCTCCAGATGCTTATTGTCCCGACTGGTCAGCTGATCATGCCTAGTGTGACACAGTGACACATAGTGACACATGCCAGTAGAGCTGGAGCAGTAGTACAGATTGAGTGGTGTCACAGTGAGTGACATACCTAGTGACACATCCTGGCTTCAACTACTACCACATTCAAACCAAATCTCTACATAAATCATACTTTCATGCTAATTTGATTCAGCTCAGACATAAAGATGCATTATCAATATACTATAATACTTACCCAGCATCAGACAATATCCATAGTAACAGTGTACATGTATACAGCAATAGTTTGATTTAGCATACTAAGTAGTTGGGGTGCCACAATATGCCTATGTATCATGATATTAGGCTCATGATAGGTTATGTATCGCGATACATAGTTCATTAAAATCTTTGGAAATGTTTTTGAGTAATAACATTAAACGGAGAGATGTTAGCCTGTGTAGTTTTTTTTATTATGGTCCGTACAAATAATGAAGAAACAAAGTGAAAATATGATAATATTCATAAACAAAGACACGCTTGGTGAATAAAACATAATATGCCTATTAAAAAGTAGGAAACTGGATCGTGTGGATAATCAGGGGTCCATTGTACAGTGTCCCCTCGATATAACACTGTCCGATACACAGCAGATTCGGATATAAGGCTGGGTCAGATGTGGATCCTAAGTTTATTTTTTTTTATTTACCTGTACTATTGTATAAGGCTGGTATTATAAGGCTGGGAGTATGTCATGGACCCCAAATTCAGCATTATATCGAGGAAACACTGTATATGGATTTAATAGTTTAGTGGGTTTCTAAAATAATACTCTAATCTCATCAATATTAACTTGTACTTTTAATTCGATCTACAATAGAATTATGAATCATTTCATGAAGAGTGAATCGCGTATCACAATGTTAGAAGATAAAACAGTGCTTCGTCAACATATTAGTGAATCGTGACACCTCTATTAGTATTAAATAATTGATATATATTTCTGAAAATTAATTAATATGCTATTACTTTCATTAAATGAGATGTAAAACCTTGATGAAACCAATATAATATTTGACGAAATCTATGAAGTTATAGGCTGAATGAGTTGTGAAGCCCATGGGAAGATCTCCCGTTATTCTTGGCGTACTTCAATATGTTTGTGTTCACATCCAATGACTCACCTACCTGCCTACTTGAGTTAGTTTAACAACTCTTGAAATAGCCTTGCAAATAACAAATATATAGGATTGTTTTAATGCGAGTAGCCACCACAAAAAAATCTTCACAATTACTAGTTATTATTACATACATTAATAGCATAACAACATCTAGGAATCTGGAGTTTGGTTGAACTTAAAATAAGATACTGGATTTCAATATGCTCAAGGTATATTATAAACAATATGGTAAATTTGTGGAAAAGGTATGTATTATCTTGACTTCTGATATACTTCAAGAACTACTGTAAACAAACTCTTAAACCAAATGTACTCTTAAGTCATGTACTCTAAAACCAAATCATAGTGTGGAGTCTTGACCTCATGGTGAGATCCATCAGCTGATTGGTTGACCTCAAACACAGGTCATCATGACACTGATGCCTTTAACTGTAACATCCAAACATGGATAATTCAACAGGCCTCCCCAGTTGTCATTGAGCACATGTTTAATTCATGTTTGTAAAACTTTAAATACATTAAAATAATTTTACTCATAAACGAGTAATGACGGGTAATCAAATACTTATTTGTAAGGACGGGTAATCAAATACTTGTTTGTGGACCGCTCCTTTAAATACTAAGAATTGTAGAAAGCTTACTACAGCAAGTGAGGTTTACATAAATGCATAACAACACCATGACAGCTGAATTCATACTGCCAGCTTAAAGCGGCAATTCTATCAGCCTTTAAAATATAATCAGATTATTCACACATCATTTACGACTCATATACAATAGTACTGAAATTCTAAAGAGCAACACATTTGATAGATCAATAGGATTATAGGTGTATAGATTTAGAAGACAAAGGGTGTTCCGCAATGAACAGCCGTCATAAAAACGAGATAAAGAAGGACTTATGGGGGACAATAAATTTATCTGAAAGTCAAATAAAAGTGAGCATAATGCATCAGCAGCCAGTACCTGGTACGCTCATTGTAGTTCTTAAGAACTTCCATTTGTGTAGCAAACATGCAAAAACACAGCTAAGCCAGCAAACTGTAACCTTTTTCGTGATGTATTTTAATGCAGTAATTCAACAGTAATGTAATTCCCAGGTGAACTTTATGTTTGCTCCAATACATCCGCTTTTGTTCCTTGTTTTTCATAATATTTTTCATTCATTTTGACGTTTAAAAATCTGCACACCTTTGTCTTAAATTGAATCACAAAAAGGAAATATGGTAAAAAGGAAACAGGAAAATGTTTATTATCTCCACACAAAGAGAATATAGTATCTTTTAATGCCAATTAATACAAAGATTCATATTTCATGTATTTCAGCGATGAAAAATGCAATCCTTTGTTCACACATGCAGAACAGTTTATTGGCTAATGAGGAAAAGTGTGGCGTAATTATTGTGCCCCCTGGCTGGGTACACTAAGAGTTGCAGGACCAGCGTGACATGGGTTCGTGAGTCATGTGATACATCACCACGGCTATGCCTAAATGACTCAAATACCTCTCTGACAGATGGCCCATACAGACACAAAGAGCAGAGAAGCCAGGAAGAGTTACTGCCCTTGGAGCAACAAACCAAAATGACTTGATGAAGAGATCCATGTTTAACATATATACAGTACTCTTTTTAAAAAAAATTTCATTGTTACTTTTTGTTATGAAAGTGAAAAATAATTGTGTACGATACCATTCTAAAGAGAATTCTTTTTATCAAAATTAAATATTAATATTTCAATATTGAAAAATGTGTGCTTTCAGCATAATTTTAAAGCACAATTTTTTTAAGTGTCTCTAAACAGAATATATTAGTATATATTTTAGTGCTGCAACATCATCAACAATTACGGTGTCCCCTCAATATAATGTTGAAGTTGGGGTCCATGACATACCCCCGCTTATAGTACCCGCCTTATATGATAGTACAGGTAAATAACAAAAATTAAAATGGGATCCACGTCTGACCCCAACTTATATCCGAATCCGCTGTGTATCGAACCATGTCATATCGAGGGGACACTGTAATAATAATGATAATATTTTATTCACAATGGAAAAGGATTGGACACAAGTTATACCAACTTATACCAAATGTCCGCTCCAGATAATGATGATAATGATGATGGTGATAATGATGATGATATGTACATTTATACTGACGATGATGATAATGATAATATTAATAATAGCAATAATAATAATAGTAGTAGGGCCGATATTTTTAGAGCACATGTAACTGCCATGCAACACTTGCATGTCCTAGTGGAGCTCTCTGATTGGGTTGTAATGTAATGTATTCACCATGACCTTTCATTCAAGAAAACAGAGTTCTAGATAGGCAGTGATCCCAGGGACAGAGGTTAGTGTAGTATTAATGGCCTGTGTTTACAAGGATGGGCTAGTCAGAACAAGTTGGAAATGCACTTAAGGTGATGTATCTTAAAAAACTAGGTAGCCTGCAATACTTCTCGAGATCTGATGCGCAAAATCCATTCTCAAAAACATGCATTGCACTATATTCATATCAGTGTCAGGGATGGACTTCAATGGATTGTCAATACACCAGAACAAATCTGAAGATAATAAGCTGTCAATCTGGCTCATTTAGATGATATACATGAATGAATTTGAAAATACATTTAAGTGTAAATCTTTCAGTATACTGGGCAGGAAAAAAAGAATGATTTTTGTTTTAATGGGCGGTTTAAAACATATCTCTAGTTCCAATATGGACCGATGGAATGAAAAATTAGGGAAAGTTTAACTCTAACCACAGTTAAATAAAGTGAATTTAATGGTTAAGCTTGGAGGTCACGTTGTGCTGTTTAGTACAGAAGAACCATCATAAACATGAGGCACAATGTGGATTAATTCTGCCCTGAAATTGTATTTTGAACACACTGGTATTATGTAAGATATACTCTAAGATACAACTTTATTATTTTGCAGATAAAGATAATATGGATCCATTTGTACTTACCTTTCTATACAAATAAATGCAGATATGAAAAATGGTATTGATAAATCACATTAATCTATATTTGCAGATGAAAAAGTTGTTTTTTATATGCTATTTCAACAGAATGGTGGATTTAAAATTGATTTGATGAAGAAACACTAGAAAGTATTCATGTCAGCATTATTGACAAGAAGATAAATATTTGGAAACAATATATTAAAAACACACAAAATGAATAATTTCTATTATAGAAAGAAGTACTAGTTAGATCAATAAAGTACATATGAATAAAACCAATAATCTATATACTTAAATTATTTAGCTGATACACGTTAGTGATGATGTTTGTACCAATACAAGGTCGAGATGTATTCATCATGGCTGACTAATACTAGAATGAATGAATTAGTGCGCTACATCGCAGAAGGAATATTTCACCAATATACGATGAAGTAAAATGTGAGTTATCTCCCTTATTTCATATATAACTTGCTAGTTTTCCCAATTTCCAAGCTGAAATAAACGGCACAATGCAAACACTATATACATAGCCAGAAACGTCTCCAACAAAACTGAGGAGCAAATTTCCGGGTTCATGCATCGGATGATGTTGTGCAACATTGTAATTATGTCACATTAATGAAATAAAGATTGCATTGACATTTGGGGTGAAGGGACACACATCTTGGATTCAGTGATACCCTTTTATAGTATTTTCGTGATATACTCTATCATGCAAACTGCTAATGCTTGTGTTCGATTGGAATCAGTGTTCGAAAAATACTAGCACAGTTGCCAACCATTCCTGGATATTCATTTGGCTATTCATTTGTCTATCTATCTATCTATTGCTTATGGAAAATTTAACTTTTGGGTTGGGTTTCTTTTACAGCATGTTTTCGAACACTGATCATATATACGTGGACATTCTGGTGTGGTTTGGTGATGTGGAAGCTTCTATAAACGGCTGTGATTACTTATGAGTGCTGAGTGTGGTATGGACATGTGTTTAGGAGATATCGGTAATGATAAAATCTCACCCTTCATATTCTTCCATAATATTTCTTAAAGTTGAAATCATTGTAATTTTTAAAGATTAATTAATTTTTCAAAATCATATTCTGTAAGAACTTATAATATTAAATCAGTTAAGTAAATCTTTCCTTATATATTTTCCCCTATAATAAATAAAGAATATTAATTTTATCAAATCAATGATTTTGCATGCACAGATTTCAATCTAGCAGTTCCTCTTATATGTTCCTCTTATTTATATAAAATATGAAATTTAATATTATATTCCTCTTATTTATATAAAATATGAAATATAATATAACTATAGCATTATTGGGGAATAAGTACATCTGTAAATAACAGTTGGGTGGACAAATCAAACGAAAGTAGTCTGAGATAGAAATTCCTTTGTCCATTTTATAGGTCAACCATCTGTGATAGTATGCTTTTAACCCTCTCCATGCTGAAGACAACCACAGATGCCCTAAAGAGCTGTGTCTGTGTCAAATCCAGCAGGGAGAGGGTTAAAGGTATGAAATTAAATTATCATAATTTTGCTTACATTCATCATTCTACTATACAATTTTCAGCATATCTGACCAAATATATCTTAAATAAAGCAGACAATTAATACTCCACAAATGAATGCATGACAATACATTTAATTACAAAATATCCATTAAAGAACATACATGTGTGAAAAAGAGAATTTTTCACATAATGCTTACGGTAATAACATGGCGACTTTTAAAGCGACACCACCACAATTACATATCTACAACAAGTGCCGGTACGTGGTTGTATACAGAGCTATCATAAAGGCTTGTTTACGTGAGATCCGTGTGATGGAGTATTCTAGTCTTACCTCATTAGTTCCCGGAATTGCCTTAAAATTAGTTAGGATGAGACATACAAAAGAGTTCACAAATACATACAGACCACAATGAATAATAATGCATGTATAGCGTTTGCGAAAAAAAAGAAGTTTACTTTTAAAAAATCTGCCAATGATCACTGTATCTATTAGGTGAACTACAAGACTTTAGTGTAACCTTCTTCTTCTCAGAGGCACCTACAGATGCCTTACAATGCAGAGGCTGTGATTAATCCAATGAGGACAAGGGTTCAAAAGGTTACTGTGTGTCTATTTCTTGATAAGCCTGTGTGCCGTCGGACTATTTTCCTGAATAATAAGCTGGGGATGTTTTGTATTCATACTCATGTGCTTTCGCAGATTGTGTGCCATCTTGCCACACTACTACAGTTCATATAATAGCCAATGTTAATTGGTTGAGTTAATATGTCATAACAAATGTTAATTGAATGAAGAATACAAGTCGTAACAAGAGTCAATATTCATTGGCTGAGTTAATGTGAATGTGTTAATCTACAGCTAATGTTAATTGAATAAGAATAAAATGGCCAATGTTCATTAGTTGTGAGAGGCATAGCCAATGTTAATCAGTTAAGTTAATGAAAGGGCCAATTTAATTGGGTGCGTTACTAACATGGCCAATGCTATGGACAATGATAATATGATGACTAAAGTTTAATGGCCAACTTAATATCATGTCCCATGTCAGTGGCCATGTTAATGCCACAGACAATACTAATGTCATAACCGGGCGGGATGAAACGCAGTGGTAGAACGTTGGCTTTTGGAGCAAAAGGTACCAAGTTCAAATCCTGGCATCAATTTTGCAGAAGTTACATTTCTGACATGATATCGATAGAGTGGCACTACAGATATCATCCCTGGTCTGTCAGTACCAGCCGGTGCTCGCAGGTTTGTCATAACCAATGTTTAATGCCTAACTTAATATCACGGTCAATGTTAACTGGCCAAGTTAATTTCATGATTAATTTAATTGCACGAGATAATATCATAACCAATGTTAATTGGTAAAGTTAATGTCATAGCCAATGCCAGTTGGTTGGGTTAATGCCGGTGAGGGCCAATGTTAACCCAGTGGTAGCAGCACTCACTTGATGTATTGGTTGATGTCCAGGTTCATCAGCTCCAGGTGCTTGCTGTACTCCTGGGCGTAGGCCTTCATTGGGACGAGGGCCTTCCGGATTGCCTTGCAGATGGTGTCTCGGAGGTCCTCCACCGGAGGCTCGTGCTCTCCGACAGACTCCAGCAGAGGAGTTCCAGACCAGAAGATGTCCTCCAGAATGTACTGTAATAGTTGAAATAATTGGCATGGTAACATAATTATTGTGTGTATTCTGTAATCATTAAAGAGAAACATAAAATATAATTTAAATGAAGTAAAATCTGCTGTTACTAATATTAAAATTATTATTATTTTAATTCTAAAGTATTTGTTTGTCTTTAATGGTTCACACAGGCCGGGCTTCTTCCATGTCAATATTTCTTGTTAACTATGTTGGAGGCAAATCTTTGTTTCTTTTTTACATTTATGGGAAAATTGTCTCTACAATAGCTAAACATTAACCTTGAAAAAAAAATCATTGGGCATTTTAGTTGACTAGCACTACACAGAGTTATTCTTTGGGTCCAAGGCATGAAAGTCCATGAAAAACTGCCATTAATATTCTGTAATAATTGTTCCCTAGGACTTAATACATGGACCACAGCATGCTGGGAGCCTACCACCCACCTTCTCCAGTTGTGGTACGTTCTGTGTGGACTGGATTCCGCGGTCAAACAGCGAGATTAGAGTGGCTTCAAACGATGTCAGGATGGTGCTGTAGTGGACGCCATGTTGATCCAGGGTCAGGTCGACCAGGAACAGTGCGTTTCTCTTGGGCCTGAAGAGATTGTCATCAGTAAGTACATGTACTATGGTAAATTCAAATACAGTGTCTCCTCGATATAACGCTGAATTTGGGGTCCATGACATACACCGCACCCCGCCTTATAGTACCCGCCTTATACGATAGTACACAGTGTTAGAAACTTTAGTGTTAATTTCTACTGGCCCTGTTCAAAATCAGCTGGCACAGAAGCCAACTGAATGTCATTATCAATTAAAATTTCCTGGCCCAACGGACCCTCAAGTTTACAAAACTGCTGGCCTGAAGTGAAACTCACTGGCCTGGGGCCTCCGGACCAGCGGTAATTT
>JAUTBQ010164868.1:0-12305 GCA_032361185.1 Lepetodrilus ovalis | reverse complement strand
TATCCGAATCCGCTCTATATTGAACAGCCTTATATCGAGGGGATACTGTAATAATAATAATAATACATGTAATAATAATAATAATAATAATAATAATATGATGTACATAAAACACAACTTCACAATGTCATGATGCTGTACATGCGTCAATGGATCTGGCCCAGTTTGTGTACCCATAAACGGACGTTTGCTGCATTGTCAATACAAGTACTCTATCCCTTAATAATAATCATAACAGGAATAATAATAATATAGTTGAGACAAATCCATGCTCTAAAGCATGCTCAATACGCTACACTATAAAGTCGGGATTCCCATGATTCCTCAGGTTTGCTTTTCCTGCACCACCCGGACTCGGCTCTTGGGCTCCAATCAAATACGGCTCTAGATGTCCACAATGGGAGGTGTCCGACTATCTGCACACACTAGCACGTGTAATTACTCACAGGAGTACGTGACATCCGCCTTCTCCACGATCTCGCTGATGGTCACTCGTCTTTTCTTGGCCTTCGCCGAGCGTACGCTGCCTTTCTGGACCAGACACGGACTGAGGAACGTCTCGGTCGGAACCGAGGACTTGGGGTGTCTTCGCAGTGGCGCCCGACCTGGCAAACACACGGAAAGGGAGTCAGTCGTTCAGCAGGCGTTACTCGTCTCATCGGGAGTCATCTGTACTCACACACTGTGGAACTGATGACAGCTGCTTCTCACCGCTTCTAGTGTTCTCGTAGTCTGTATGACTCAGGTTGTAGAGGGAGTGGGACATAATCACAACTACAGTATTCAGTCCTAACTGTTGTCAACATATTTGAGATATGTCCTAGCTCTATGAAAAGTACAATTCAATAGATACTCAGATCCATATCAACTAATACATGAAATCTAATCTGATAATCCAAATATTTCTTTTTTCATGGGGTTTAGAGTCGCTTTCTAGATTCTTTCACTAATATCACGACGACTTGTCAGCTTAGGTCAGGAGGAAAGCCGCAACATCCTAAATGTTGCAGTAAACCTGCGATCACCGGCTGGTACTGACAGACCAAGGATGACAACTGTATTACCACTCTACAGACAGTGCATCCTATCAATATCGCATCAGAAATGTAACTTCCGCGAACATTGATACTTGGCCCCCTGGGTTGGGATTTAAACTCGGTACCTTTGGCTCCAAAGTCCAATGTTCTACCACTGTGCTACATAATGAAAATGGTGAGGTTTTTCAAATGGACAAAGAGAGCAACTGTCCTTAAAAGTACAAACTACGGCTTACCTGTACGAGAAGATACAGGTGTGGCTGTTGAATGTGACCCCTCTGTATGTGAGGACGACAACGTGACTGTCGGAATGTGTGCTGTTGTGGTCGTATTCAACTTGTCCTTGCTGGTATTTAGCTTGTCTGTGCTTGTATTCAAATTGTCTGTGCTTGTATTCAAATTGTCTGTGCATGTATTAAAATTGTCCATGCTTGTATTCAGATTGTCTGTGCTTGTATTCAACTTGTCCTTGCTGGTATTCAACTTGTCCTTGCTGGTATTCAACTTGTCCTTGCTGGTATTTAGCTTGTCCTTGTTGGTATTCAGATTTTCTGTGCCGATATTCAACTTGTCCTTGCTAGTATCCAATTTGCCCTTGCTGGTATTTAGCTCGTCTATGCTGGCGTTCAGATTGTTCGCGTTGGTATTCAGTTTGTCGGTGCTAGTAGTATTCTGTGTG
The DNA here is from genome assembly GCA_032361185.1 of Lepetodrilus ovalis. NCBI lineage: Eukaryota > Metazoa > Mollusca > Gastropoda > Lepetellida > Lepetodrilidae > Lepetodrilus > Lepetodrilus ovalis. Next base: position 10,589 of record JAUTBQ010164868.1, on the reverse strand, counting down.
TCCTTGCGTGTATTTAGCTTGTCCATGTTGATGCATTGCTTCGTGATTCTCCTCCTACAGTGTGTAGAGACCCCACTCCGCAGTAGATCCATTCCATTGTAAGTCAGATTCTGACGCAACGGCGATTGCTTCCAACCTGAAATGGGTTCTCATTGATAAAAGTAATGTAAATGATTGGTAAAGGCCACATATTTACATTACTTTTATCAACTCGTAGGATAACAACAATATCAAAAGGTACAAACATTCTATATTTACCACCCAATATAATACTTAAGTTATTTAAGAAGAAATTAGCACTTGAAATGTTTTTACTGGCAAGTCAATGAGTAAGCAGATGTGTGTTTGCACTGTGATGTCATAGGTTTGCTGTGATGACATCACAATGGTAAATTGTTTGTCAGTAGTTGTCCTTTCATGTCATATGTGATTCTAACATGACTTCTATGAATAAACAAAGATCATAAGGGACTGGATAAACGAATTTGGTCTTGTGACCCATTATCTTCATGGCACAATGAATGCTAATGATGTAACATTAATTTCTTAAATGAACTGGAGTCGGTTATCCAATCCTTATATAATCTATGGAATAACCTACAACGATTCGCCAAAATGTGCCACACCCACGAAATCAGACATCGATTGAAACACCGCTGATTTTAGAACCGAATCACTGACAAACTCGCAATAATAGAAGTTTGTCAACCAGTCTCATGGGAAGCATGGATGTTACCGTCTATATAGGCTTAAGCCTAGATGGTACATCAACCCATGCATCTTGAGGGATCCGTTTAGAACGAATCCATCTTTTCGAACACTATATTTTTGGGTTAACAATAATCGAGTCGAAGAAAAATACCAGGCCAAATTCCATGAGGCCCGAAGCGCTTCATGGTAAATTGGTCTTGTTAACCATTATCTTCATGGTACAATGATTGCTAATTTCTTATAGAATTAATACATTATTGCTTTACGTCGCAGCAGGAATATCTCACCCATAGGTGAAGACTCATTTCTTATGACAGTCAGTAACACTAACAAAGAATTTCATACATATAACAAGAATCTGACCTCTAGGTTCCACAGGTAGACTCTTTCTCTCTCCTTTCATCACCTCCATTGTCTTCGTCACATGAGCAGTTTTAGACCTCCTACCACCTGTGTGACAAACAAACACACATACTGGTATAGATAAACAATAGAAAATCAGGCGTTCCTATCTATCGGGTGCATAAATGCAAATTAGCTGGAATAACCATAGTAATTCATGGTAACAGCAGGAAATATGCATGACCTAGATATGCATGACCTAGATATGCATGGCAGTGTGGGGAGAGATTCCATGTGCCTCGTGAACTAGGACGCTGATTATGAGCCTATAAACATAAGAGACAGGGAACAGTATATGCAGTACAGTGTCCCCTTGATATAACGCTGAAGTCCATGACATACCCCCTGCATTATAGTACTCGCCTTAAATGGGATCCACATCTGACCTCACATTATATCCTAATCCGTGTACATCGGACCGTGTTATATCAAGGGGGCAATGTACTTTTTATTATTCCAGCTTAATTTGCATTTACACACCCGATAGATAGGAAGGCCTGGAAAATAACCCTTCAAGAAACTTGTTCTTGTAATAGTGTTTACTAAATCATTTCTGACATGCTTACAAATAACTACTGTAAATCATAAAATGTTAACGTCATTAAACTTTAGCGTCCGGTGGATTATCAACCTATTAGCATCATAAAATGTTAACGAACTCGTCCATATGTCTACATCTACCATGTCTACTGAGTACTCTTTAAAAAATATTAGCGAATTAAATTTGTTACGGTTTTAATATGCTCGTTAACATTTTATTATTTCAAGTACAGTGTCACCTCGATATAACGCTGAAGTTGGGGTCCATGACATACCCACCCCCACGTTATAGTACCCCATCGTATACAAAATGACAGGGAAATAACGAAAATAAAAATGACCCCGTGTTAATCCGAATCCGCGGTGCATCGGACCGTGTTAAATAGAGGGAGGTACTTTAATTGTTTTTGTTATGCAACTTATATCAACAAGTTGCAACGAAAAGTCCTTATGAAACTTACCGACTTTTTTTCCTTTAGATTTTCTGGTCTTCTTCACTGGGCTACTATGTCCTCTGGTCTTCTTCACTGGGCTACTATGGCCTCTGGTCTTCTTCACTGGGCTACTATGGCCAATGTTCTCGTTCACTGGGCTACTATGGCCAATGTTCTCCTTCACTGGGCTACTATGGCCAATGTTCTCGTTCACTGGGCTACTATGGCCAATGTTCTCGTTCACGCTGGATGACTTATCACATCTTTTGTCCGTAGATAATGTGACGAGTGGACTTGCATCGTCTTTAGAAATTGAGCAGATATTGATGCTTCTTTCCTTTGCACATTTCTTATCCTTCTTTTTATTTGGCTTTTCTTTCTTTTTCCCTTTCTTTTGTTCTGCTTCATTCCTTCTGTCTTCATTGTCTTCGACAACACTTTCATCCTTCATGACACTGTTCCTCACTTCCTTCTTATCTCTTTTCACATCCGACTTGCTCTTTTTCTTTAACTTTCCTTTTTGTTTTTCATCAGCTACTATCCAGAAATCATCGTACGAATCACCATCGGATTCAGTTTCTACCACGGCAGAATTCGGCTGCTTTTTGCTGTTGGGCAACAGACAGATGAATTCTGACTGGTCCTTCTCATGTGGCTTGTCTTCTGGCTTGTCTTCTGGCTTGTCTTCTTCGGGCACGGATCCTAGGCTAAACTGACTCAACTGTTTGCTGGCAGAACCACCAGAACTGGAATTACATTCATCATGGCAAAATTGAGGTAACAGTGGCAATAATGACACGCAATTAATAGTAGAGTGTCCCCTTGATATAACACTGAAGTTGGGGTTCATGACATACCCCGCCTTATAGTACCCACCTTATATGATATTACAGGGAAATAACAAAAAAAGAAAATGGGATCCACGTCTCACCCCACCATATATATCCGAATCCGCTGTGTATCGAACCATGTTATATCGAGGGGGCACTGTACTATTAATTGTGTGTTATTATTGCCACTGATATCTCAATTTTGCCATTTGGTATCAAGAAAATATATACCAGTATATAGTTTATTTTATTAGAATGGCTTTTCATTTAATTAATTAGTTGGGTTTTTGTTATCGGGTTTAGAGTCGCTTTCTAGAATCTTTCACTAACATCACGGCTTGTCATTTTTTATGGCAGGAGGAAACCCACAACATCTGTAGCGTTAAATGTTGCAGTAAACCTGCGATCACCGGCTGGTACTGACAGACCAAGGATGATATCTGTATTGCCACTCTACAGACAATGAATCCTATCAATATCGCATCAGAAATGTAACTTCCGCAAACATTGATGATCTACCATTTCATGCCTTTTGGCTTTACACATGATATTGTCAAAATGTATGTAAAATAATTTGACCGAAAAGTTCTACCTTGTTTGCAATGTCTGTTCTGTATTTTCAGTACTGCTGTTCAATGCTACAGAGTACGATAGCCTGAAACAGAACACAACTGATGGTTAGTCGTGGTGTCTTTTACTACTTTCAAGATTATTTCACTCATAGCATACCTTGACATACTACACTGTGCCACAACCCTACAACCATATGCTGTATATATATGGTTTTTTGTTTCTTTTTGTAATGGGGGATTATAGTCGCTTTCTAGAATATTTCACTAACATCATTGTCAGTTTAGGGCAGGAGGAAACCTGCAACATCCGTAGTGCTGAATGTTGCCGAAAACCTGCGAGCATTGGCTGGTACTGACAGACCAAGGATGATAACTGTAGTAGCACTCTACAGACAGTGCATCCTATCAATATCGCGTCAGAAAAGTAACTTCTGCGAACATTGACGCTGGGCCCCCGGGGGATGGGATTTGAACTCGGTACCTTTGCGAACATTGACGCCGGGTCCCCAGGAACGGGATTTGAACTTGGTACCTTTCGCTCTGAAGTCCAATGTTCTATTCTACCACTGCGCTACATCCTGCCCCCATATGCTGTATAATATCCCATAGAAACAATATTTCATTCTCTACCATAGTATGCACTTTGCTCTACATAAAAAAAATACAACATTTGAATTGGGATTTAGAGCCACTTTCAAGATTCTTTCACTTATATCATGGCTTCTTTTAAGATAAAGCAGAGTAATGTGTACATGTATTGGAGCTACTATCATTCTGTGGATTGGAATCCTGTCAACTTATCTTCACACTAAACTGTCAAGTGAACATGCAGTATTTCTCAGGGCAACATATAAGTCATTGTACCTTTTCTTGGTTCTGAAGTTGAACATCGGCGTCTGCGACGGATATATACTGGAGACTGTGTCTGACACTCTGGAGATGGAACCCAAGACGTTGCCCTGAATATCCAGCGAGTCCACAGAGGATGCTTTCTTTGCCTTACCTCCCTTTGTAGTCACACCAACCTTTGCCAATGCTTTCGGCTTGCCAGAGCCTTTCACTTGACTCAGGTTACTCGTACACTCACTCGACTCTCTAGAAACTCTACTACTTTCTTGTGAAGCTTGATTTGTAGTCCTTGAAGATGAACTGACTATATTACTAGTTGAACAAACTTTCTTGGCGCTTTTAGCACCACTGGTTTTACTTCTGCACGTTGGATGATTTTCAACAGCATTGTTCCCAGATTCAACACTGTCATGTTCACTATCTGATACATCATGAGAATCCATATCTCTGTGTTCCGTGTCAAGGGGATCCTCGCTCTCTCCCCCGTGTTCTAGATCACCGACTGAATCATGTTCTGGTTGCGAGAGACTGTCCTCTTCACACTCATCCTGCGTAACACACTTGTCCGATGTGGAGGCTACATAACCATCTGCCGGTCGTCCGTCAATTTCTACAGCCTCCATAACGGAACCCGAAGAAACTCCAGAACGTTTTCGTGAGACCCGACGCCCGCCTTCATTGCACGCAGCAAGAGTTTTCTCCCCTGACACGTCGCTCTCTGGATTCTGGTTGTTACTTTCGTTGATAAGATCATGTGTCTCCATTATCTTTGACCTCTGCGACCTCGATTCGTTCAACTTACGACCCTTGTCGGTGTCGACTCTACTTCCATTTGAAGACAGCCTCCCTGCAGTGGACGTCCTTTCTGAAATGTCTGTACCATCTCGCAGGTTTGAGGGAGATGCAGAGGAAGATAGACTTTTCTTTGAGGCTGATTTAAGTTTTCTCTTCAAAACTTTCTTTCCGTCGACGGCAGTTTGCGGGGTGTCTACTGATGTGCCTGGGGTCGACTGTCCAGAACTGGACCCAGACAGTCTTCCGTGTGACGTTGTGTGTGAGCTTGTCTGCTCAGTCGCTGCGTCCTCGGGCATTACAGATACACTATCCATCTCAAAACCTGCCGCACTCTTTCTGTTTGCGGTCTTTCGCTTCTGTAACTTCGTCTTCACAGAATCGACACTATGTCCTCTAACAAAGCTATTTTTCTCAGACTGTCTTGTCAACTTAATTGATATTTCATTATCTGTAATTTCCCCACTACTCTTTTTCCTCGATTTCCTCTTCCGACCTCCCAAAGATGCTCCGATGCTAGCATTGGTAATTCCTTTGTTGGTTGAAGAGTTAGACTTCCTGGTTGACTTCATCCCAGTTGAAGTAGCCACCCTCTTGTCCTGATTCACAGACACTTCCTTCAAATCAGCAGCCGATGTGTCAAGACTGTCCACCATACTGGTGTTACTTCTCTTGCCTCTCCGACAAGAACTTGCCTCGACAGCGCTCGTCACCGACACATCCGCTTCAGAACTCACAGATGAATTGCTTCTCGTAGCTCTGTTAGTTTTCAAAAGTGACAGGTTTCTCTTTGAGTGTTCGGACTTTTTCTGATGTTCGTTTGTTCTAGGCTCAGACGAGAGCAGTTCGTACATGTCGGGAGACAGACTGTCGTCGTTGTTCACTGCACTCGCATTCATCGAAGACTGTACCGACTTCACCTTCCTTCTGTTTCTAGACCTCCCTTCATCGTCCGTCAGTGACGTGTCTGGAACCTCAGTGTCTGACGTCACGTCGACGTTGAGGGTCACAGATCTGGTCCTAGTTCGGGAGGCGACGTCGCTGCCGGAGGTCACCTTGGACGGCCGACGCTGTCCGTGAGTCTCGTCTCCTGTACACACAGTAACTCCAGAAGGAGAGCCTCCATCTTTGACGACTTTCTCCGTAGACGCACAAACTCTATCCTTGGAATGTGTACCTTTCGACATGGACGTTGATGACACAGCAGGCGAAATTTCCAAAGAACTTGTTTCATACGTGTTGTCCAAGCTTCTCTCTGTACTGCTCGGAGACATCCTGGTTTTCACTGCTGTCTGTGTAGAGCTAGCCGCCTCTTGTATCGTCGTCTTGTGACCGTCAACGTTTGTGTTAACCGTACTGTCGGATAACTTACATGTCTTCTTCCCTTGAGATGACGACTCTTTTGCAAGTGAAACATTGGGAGTTTCCCTGCCACTCTTTTCACTGCTGGATAGCTTAGTCTTAATTTCAGACCCTGATGAAAACCTTGTTGTCGATGCTTCCAAATTAGAATCACGGACTCGCGAGTCGACAATACTGCCAGTAGATGTTGACATAGATTTCTTTCGCATTCCAAAAGATTCAGACAAAGAATCATGAACTCGCATGTCATCATTACTGCCAATAGATGTTGACAGCATGGATTTCTTTCTCCTTCCTAAAGACTTGGACACTGATACACTTTCCGGTGTTCCTGAGTCAACTTTACTTCTCCTCTGTCCACTCTGATTTTCCAGAGACCTCAACACGGAGGTGTTCACAGACCTCGAAGACCTCCAACTCCGAGGCGTACGTGGGGACCCACTGGTGACCTCGGGCGACACCTCCTCTGGAAGGACGGTCATGTTCTCGGACCTCCTGGCCTTGCTTCGGAGGCCGGCGCTGTTGCTGTCTGTGAGAGTGGCGCCCTCTGGTGGAGACTTTGTCAGTGTCTGGTCCGTAGTCGTGTCTGCTGTCACCTGAAAGTCAGGAAGGTAAACTGACAAACACTCTTTCTTCATATAGAACACACTGTACAAGACCTGCTGTGATGTAAATCACTAATTCATTTATTTGTTCACTGTACAAGCCTTAAAAGATGATATTCCAACATCATTGGTTAACATTTACTCCCAAGTAATGTGATAGATAAATCAGCTCATTTACAGAGTTCTTAACCCTCTCCCTGCTGCAGGCAACCGGAAATGCCCTAAAGAACAGTGTCTGTACCTAATCCAGCAGGGAGAGGGTTAAAGCGTTCTTATTGGATATTACTGTATGTACGAGATGTTTTAAAATCTGCTATAGAAAAGAAGTGGTATGGAATTCATAGGAAATGTGTAGCATATAAACCTTCTATAAATCACATATTGTGTGAAACAAAGGGAAAAGTTTTACTGTGTACATTTTGTAATTAATATTATCCAATAATGACAATACCATTGTCTTGTCTTGTGATGATCATCATAATAGTTACTATCTTTCAGAGGACTATAACATCAAGTGATTGAATTATTGCTTTACATCGCGGCGGGAATATTGCACTCATAGGTGACGACTATAACATCAAGGATCTTTGAAAACAATGGTTGATTGTTCTTCTGTCTTCATATGATTGTTCTTCAGGCATTATATCATTGTTCTACCTAGTTACCGCATAATTACGTGCTCTGATAGGGTTCTTATTAAAAATTCTTGTTAACCAAACTTGTTCTGTCATTGTCATTGTTAGTGACTGTCATTATAAGAAATGAATGTTACGTCATATTAAAGTATTCCTTGTGCCGTGAGATAATGGTCCACAAGACCAAATTTGCCATGAAGCGGTTCATGCCTCATGACATTTGGTCTCATGACCCATTATCTTCATGGCACAATGAATGTTAATGATGTCAAATTCATTTCTTAAATGAAGACATTTACCTGATCCTCGGGATGTTCTGTGTGGCTCACGTCATGTGACAAGCTCAGTTCTATCCCCTGTGCTCCGCTCTTATCGTCAGCTGTGATCACGTCAGTGGTCTCTGTTTGGTCTGAAGATAGAACACTTCCATGAAACCTACATTGGTGTTCTGCATGATAAATATCTGCATGCTAACACAGATTAACTAGTGATCAGCGCTATTTACTTTCTCTAATGTACAAATACAAAACATTTAAAATTGATCATGACAATTGAATATTTACCTTTAAGAATATAAAGATTTTTTTTAATGTAATTTCCAAATGCAGAAGAAATCATTAATTTAATTACAGTACCCCCTCCATATAAGACGGCCTGAGGCACCGCGGATTCCGATATTATGAGGGGTCAGACGTGGTTCCCATTTTTATTTTCGTTATTTCCTTGTAATATCATATAAGGCGGGTACTATAATGCGGGGTATGTCATGGAACCCGAACTTCAACGTTAAATCGAGGGGACACTGTATTAATGTTTTTGGAAACATTACAAATTGGTATGGGGTATGATACGGTTTTGCAGTTGTACTTTGCATGATTGTATCGCTTACCTTGTTGATGTGAACTATATCTGCTTTCCTCTGCCTCATTAAGGGAAAGCATGGTATATGAACTCGACACATCTGTATCTGATTGGACAGAAATCAGTGTGTTATTGACCAATGAGAGAGATCGATACATCAATAGACAGTGACATACTATCATGCATGAAATGAGAGCAACTTGGACCAGTTCAAGCGGGATTCAAACCTTTGACAGCAACAAGTAATCTGGAAACTGATCAACAAAGTAACTGCAACAAATAAAACTAAATCTAAAGCCTCTGTACGATGCAATGAATATTTTCAGTTCTGTAATAATCTTATTGAATATCCCAAACTGATGACTCTAATGACCATGATCGGAGTTCAAATCTCGCCCCACGGGGCCCTGGCATCAAGTTACATTTCTGACGCGATATTGGTAGGATGCAATGTCTGTAGAGTGGCACTACAGTTATCATCCTTGGTCTGTCAGTACCAGCCGGTGCTCACAGGTTTACTGCAACATCCAGCGCTACGGATGTTGCAGGTTTCCTCCTGCCCAAAACTTACAAGTCGTGATGTTAGTGAAAGATTCTAGAAAGCGACTATAAATCCCATTACCAAAAAATAAATTCAAAAGATAAAAAAAAATAAAAAATAAAAAAAAATAAAAAATGTGGATGTCTACGTACCAAATATCTGTTATTACTATTATTATTATTATTAATCTGGACGTGTACGTACCACATATATCCCCCCGTGCTGGCCGTGGTGTATCTTGTTCTGTCTCACGATGGGGTTACTACTAGTCTGGATCTGTACCGCGGCCAGAGCATTGGCTGGAAACAGAACACAACAGAACTCAGTCAGGTGACTAGAAAAACAATAATTCAGCATCACTGGTAAATTATCAACATAGATTCTGTACCGCATTTGTGTTTAATTTATTTACAAACTCGTACTGAGGATGAACAGAAGACACACAGCAGCTGGGTACCGGTACTCACCATATATATTGTTGTGTTCTATAAGTCCTCGGCCACCTTCTAATATAGACACCCCTCCATGATTTCCATTGTAAATTTCATTTTTCCTGAAATTTAATACTCAAAATTAGTCATGTCTAATGTACATTTCCCATCCAAACTGAATCCCTAGGTAAGTACCACGAGGTGCTGGAGATGTGTTGGGAGTTATTTATTGCTTTGACGTAGCAAAAACAACTTTTTCATCCATACGCGCAACATGTGGTGTTCCAAGTTACATCCCCAACTCAGGGAATGATGCTGCTTAATAAAGCAGCAGGAATATTCCACTCTTACGTGACGACCCCAATAGCGACCGAAGTGTGGATTCAGTATCTGCGTACCGTATCGTGGGATTCAGTATCTGCGTCCCGTATCGTGGGATTCAGTATCTGCATCCCGTATCGTGGGATTCAGTATCTGCGTCCCGTATCGTGGGATTCAGTATCTGCGTCCCGTATCGTGGGTTCAGTATCCGCGTACCGTATCGTGGGATTCAGTATCTGCATACCGTATCGTGGGATTCAGTATCTGCGTACCGTATCGTGGGTTCAGTATCTGCGTACCGTATCGTAGGATCGCTACTAGACTGGATCCAGACTCCTGCTCGGTTGTTGGAGTGTATTTTGTTCTCGATGAACTGTCCGCGGCCATTCTCGTGGACGTACACCCCCCCGCTGTGTCCATGGTGGATCTCACAGCACACGACGGTCGGGTTGGCGTCCGCCTTCACTTCAAAGCCGGCCAGACGGTTGTTGTGGATGTTACATGAGTCGAAGTAACCCTGAAAAAAGAAATTACAGCAATATAGATATTAATAATAATGGCTAATTATATAACATGCTAAATCTACCCCCTATGGCATGCTAACAGCACCACATTATTATCCGCGGTCAATAGATCAGTCTGCACTCAGTGGAGCGTATACAACCCAAGCTCACATTTCTAACACTACACGGTTACCATTCAC
>JAUTBQ010164857.1:0-12305 GCA_032361185.1 Lepetodrilus ovalis | reverse complement strand
CTCTCTCTCTCTCTCTCTCTCTCTCTCTCTCTCTCTCTCTCTCTCTCTCTCTCTCTCTCTCTCTCTCCCCTCCCTCCTACCTTTCTCTCCTTCTCCCTCCCCTCTATCTGTTCCTATCAATCATTATCTAGATAACTAATTATTAACCATTTTGCACAACAAATCAACACAATCACAACTCTCTTTATAATGGTGTAAAAGAATCATGTCAATAACTGGGATTCGAACCCGAGTTGTCTGGGAGAGACCCACACACTACATACTCAGCCAAAGGTGGTGACCCCACTGGCTTAGAACATTGGGAGTATTTTCCTCCACACACGGGCTGTCTACAGTGGGACTACAAACCACAGCAGCTGTGCACCATGGTAATACATGTACCTAGAAGTCCCAGCTTACACATATTAACCAATAATGATAGCTGCACACTATGTAAATCTGCTCAACATCCTATTAAATCAATGATATATAAAATCATGTCCTGGGAACCGGCAACAATGGCAATATATGCAAAAGTTACCTTTCTGATGCGATCATGATTGGATGCAATGTCTGCACTGTGGCAATGCAATTATCATCCTAACCCCAATTACAAAGAAACAAAAAACTAAAAAAAAACCACATAATCTTCAAAACATGTAAAACTGTCCTCTATCAAAGATCATAGCGGCTTCTTAGAAAGAATTTAAACTTAAACTATTCACATTCAGTGTAATTCTGAATAGTTCATTGTAATAGGTCTTAATTTGTGTGAAAGGAAACACATTGTAATCTAAATTGATTAAGATGAAACATTTTCATTATTATTGGAAAAGATAACAGGCCCTGAGACTACGAAACCTTTTTGAGTTCGATTTCATGCTTAAGATCAAATTTAATATTGAGCATGAATTTGTACTAAAAATAGTTTTATAATCTCAGGGCCTGAATACCTTTACTTATTCTTGTATTAATGCTATTTGAAATAAAATAGAAAAGATTATTCATGCATAGAAAATATGAAGCAAGCTAGGAGTATTGAATATGTGTAAAATATACATGAGCATGTCAAAGGTGAAAGCACATGTTAGTATAGAATAATACTGTTACACTGCTTATCACAACCACCAGAATACCTTTAGCAGTTCTAGCAAACACATAATGCAAAATAGATTGTAAACACAAATATTTTGGCACAGTTGTTCATGTGCTTTCACCAGTGATGAAACAAATACACTACAGTGTCTCCTCGATATAACGCTGAAGTTGGGGTCCATGACATATGATATTACAGGGAAATAACTAAAATAAAAATGGGATCCACGTCAGAACCTGCATTATATCCGAATTCACGGTGCATCGGATTGTGTTATATCGAGGAGGCACTTAAAGGCTTCATTCTGTAGTCAGATATAATATAATCTATATTTTTCTGCATATTGATTAATCTTCCATTATGAAGTTTTTCATTCATCAAAAAAAATGTATAGCTCAGCTGAATAGATAAATCAATGTGTTTCGTTTTTTTATCATAGAATTTACCATATTCCATTATAGTTTTTGATTAAAAATAAATGTGAATATTGAATTTTTACACTAGGTAGTCCTAGATAACCTATATTAGATATACATGTATTACATTTAAAAGAGATATAGTAAAAGAAAAGTATAATTATGAATTTATAGATTCAGTTACTATTTCATTAGTCGTCGCCTATGGGTGAGATATTCCCACTGCAACGTAAAGCAATAATTCAATCAATCAATCAAACTATTTAATTAAAAATTTAATGCTGTATGTTAAAGTGTATTACATGTATTTCATATTAAATGTATTTTTTTGTTTTGTTTTCTGTCGTGACATAATTTGCAATGTTGGTTGAATATGTTACAATGATGTCAGTTTACCTGATATTTATTAATTTTAAGATACTAGTACTACATATTTTTATTTTTATTTTCAGGCATGCCATTTGCATTGAGGCAAGCAGGGTTTGGACTTGGAATTATACTTATAATCGTAGTGGCGTTAATTACAGGTAATTTGTGATTTCACTGTATGTTCAACATTTCAATGTTAATGCTAACCTTTCAAATACAATACCAATGGCCATCCAATCCTGAGACTCGTATCATCTACAGATCTATGTATGAGACTATCTTTGAGACTAACACACATTGCTAAGATTCTTCTTTCTGATGACAGTGTTACAGAACAGCTACAGTATTTGATTAACCCTACAGAACAGCTACAGTATTTGATTAACCCTAGCAGAACAGCTACAGTATTTGATTAACCCTACAGAACAGCTACAGAATAGCTACAGTATTTGATTAACCCTAAAGAGCAGATACAGTATTTGATTAATTATACAGAGCAGCTACATATTTAATTAATTATATAGAGCAGCTACAATATTTGATTAATTCTATAGGGAGAGATTGATGAATGTTGGAAATAGTGTCTTTTATTAGAGAGTGAGCATTCCCGAAGTGAAAATCTGCAGGTATTTTATCAAGAAGCAATTTCCTCATCTGATCTTTTCTTGATGAAAAATCTAGCTTTAATTTCCTGTCAAATATTTCACAGCTCTAGTACGTTGAAATTAAATGTGGAGTCGCAAGTGACGTAGATTTCAATGGGCTATAAGTGTGAGTTTCCCCGGAGAATAATTTATCATGTTAGTTTTACTATAGATAGAGCATTGTGATGTCAGGGCAGAATTCATGGCTAGCATTCCAATGACTAAGTTGATCAATTTTGTTGGCATGTTCTATGGTAGGTGATGTTTCAGTAATATTGTGTTTTGGACATGCTTTTTTTACTTGGAATACAGAAATGGATACCTTCTTCAAGATCTTTTCTTCTTTCACCAAATTGATCTTATACTAGTTTTAGTATGTTTGTACCTTCATCGATTTACTGTAATTACCACATTCAACACAATGATTAACAAAACTCGTGTTTGTCATCTCCAATTTGAATGAGGTTAGTAAAAATAAATCAATACTAAATCCGGACTGAAGGTCTTGAGTGTTTTACAAAGCCACGACTGACATAAATTTGGCTTATTTAGAAGTTGGTTGGTTTTATAGTGCGAGAATAAACCTCTAGCAATCAATTGTGAAATTAACGAGATCGCCTCAGTTTCCTGGCCAAGCCTGAGCTGTGATCAGACCTATACAAACGGATAGAATATAATTATCTCTATCTTATTGAGGATATTGATTGCAAACAATACATATTTGTATGTTTACCAATCATGTTCATTCCACTTGATTTAGTTACCTACATTTGATCATCTTTGAGTGTTCATTGACGACGCGTGCAAGGAAGTCTAATGGTATGGTCGACCCCTGTTTATCCGGACGGTGACGTTCTTAGTAAAATCATGCAAATAGCTGAATTTCTGGATGCCTGAGTCGTTTTACATAGGAAGACTGATATATGGTTCCCAGTAAAAAACATGCAGATAGCGAGGGAACCGGATATCCGAAGTCCAGATAAACGGGGGTCCGATGTAGATGATTAATGACAACAGGATTCAATAGCCTGGAGACTTTCAGTACCGGTATATATTTGATAGGAAATAAGTTTACCTCAAGACAGATATTATATTATTTACTCTGTAGGACTTCTCATGTTTCCTTCATTAGGAAAAAGGTAAAGAATTTCACAATTACTATTCTCCAGTGGTTTTCAAAATGTTAATTTAAGACTTTACAAATATTCGGTTTATGTGTTTAGTTTTATTGTATTGATTTCTTGCGATCACATTCTATTATTATTATTATATTATATTATATTCTGATTATTTATGATGATCATGATTTTTACAATAAACACTTGTATTGAAAAATAACCTAATTTTTCTTGCACATCACATTCTATATTCTATAGTCATGGCCAACAAATTCTATATTCAATTTCAATTATGTTCTTTATTCGCCTTTAACCTTACAGTTAATCATCATATTCAAGACCATCACGATTTATGCAATAAATATACAAAAATCTTTATATTTGTTTTACATTTCCCCCCTACTTTCAGTCGTAAACATCATGTTCAGGTATGAGTTTTTCAAGACGCAATACAAAACAAATTCAAATCACCTGCTGCTTGTTCGCAACCATCTCGTACATTACCGTGTCGAGTGGCCGGAAGCAGACGCATATGGCGGCACTAAGAACAGATGGCAAACAGGAAGTGATGCTTTGTGCAGGCACTTCATTTCCGGCTTGAAGGAGCATCCACGATTGTTAGATGGGCACGCTCCTTTTCCAAGATGATTGACTTACCCTGAGGAAGCTAACGTGCGGGGTCGGACAATACTCGTCCGATGTCGTCATCACGTCAACATACTTCTGATAAAGGTCATCATCAGTGAACCTTTTCTGCCTCGGAAAAACATGGATTCTACTAGTTTTTTGAAAATAGTGTTCAAAGCGATATATGTTTTTATTTTTCTTTATTGAGATTCATATGAAAGAGAAGAGATTAGCATACAATAAGACAGCCTTGTTGTTCTCCTGATCGCTGGAGCTCAAGGTGTAGGATTGGAGCATGACCCTGACAGAAGACTGTGGAGGAGCTTCTCATTGATCTTGGCGTTCCTAGAGTACATCACTGTCAGACAGCTTTAGTTCTAATGACAGTACAGGCTTTTTTGCATAATATGTTATTGTGCTGGCTTCATGCAGTTTTCTTTGATGTTTGCTTCCCATGTGGCGAGCCATCGACGGGTTAATTCAGAATTAGAAAGAGTCTTCAGGAATAGAAGGAAGACAAGAAATCAGGCAGAAAAATCTGTCATCGCAATTTGACTTCCAAGACATTTTTCTTCATGCATAAACTTTGTAGAGGTGTATTGCGCATCGTAGATTCTCTTGTACAAAATAGTACATTGTAGCTGTAACTCTTAACCTTAGTTAACTAAGGTTATTTTAGAGTTATGCCTTTTCATATGGGAAATCCCTACTTGATAAAATAATAAAAATTTGTGTTCTATATCTGGTTCCCTGTAGCTGCAGAATGTTAGTCTAACGGAGGACCATGTCCATCCTCAGATTTGAACCCAAGTTCCTGGATTGTGAGTCCAACGCTCTACCAACTGAGCCAAAGGGGTAACCTCACTGAGACTAACCCATACCAATAGGAGCATCTCATATCAGACTTTGTTTTTGAAAGGTTCATTTATGTGTTGTTTGCCATTGATACTCTTAAGCTTAGTCCATCCTTTTACACCTGTAGGCCGAGTATCTCAGGCCTTAATACGCCTGGGGACAAATATTCTAACGATCAGCTACTATTAAAGGTCAATGTTGCCTGCGTGCTGATCAGCATTCGCTCTTGTGTCGACAATATCATAGGATTTGTTGTTTAGGAAAGGATGCAGGTCATGAAAGGGTCGTAGCGGTATTCCTGGTGTAAATCGAAGCCTGCACCATTTCCTGCTACAGTAACACTATAGTGTATGCCTGATTTACTCCCAGAATACGGTACAACCATTTCTCATCAAACATGAGCCAGGGCACCCATGTTTATAATGCACTTTCAGCTAAAAGAATTATTAGCTACTTTGATGGTAACTTTTAGCAAATTTGGATGATCTTTAATAATATTGGCCGAGATTTGTGAGTCATGTTAAACAGATTTCAAGGAGATTATGGAGTTTAACATCGCTGCAGGAATCTTTCACCCATTTGCGACAAGCAAGTCACTTTCCTGCATCTTAAAATATGGACATTAAGGTTATTTTAGTGGTAAAAGCAAAACCAATAGTTTTCTACTGATCTAGTTATATAAGCTGTGTTCGAGGTGCATAGTATTTATCTTGTTAGGCTTAGGCACCATCTTCTTAGGCTGTTTTTGTAATCATCTGGAGACTGGTGAGCTGACAATGCAGTTGTCACCTGTTTGTCATACCAAATGTGAAGATTCTCATGGATTGTCACTATATCAGTGACAACATTGAACAACAGGAGTGTTGTCATTGCATTTGTCTTCATATGAAATCATCACTGGGAGAATAAACAAAGCTCTGCATCACTGATTGTCAGAATTAAATATTTGGAGAAATACCCTAACCAAGAAATATTTGTAGTGATTGTTCAGTATGTCTTGTTCTGTTCCATGAGCCTCCCTAGCAAAATAGCTGTGAACCCCACAAATTAATAATAATCCCTCTTCATTCAGAAAATTCATGGTGACAATTGATGGATGTATTCGAACTTGATATTTTCTATAAGTAGAACTAGCTAATACTAACTTTTGAGATTGATGTGAATTAAATCCATTAAAACATACTCTGAAAGCGCCGTAACATGAATGATTGGGATAGACGGTTTCTCTTGGAAATTTGGTTAGACAGTAAAAAGCTTCCTGCCAATAGATCAAGCTGAAGTGGTATCATGAGACAAAGGAACGGAATGACGTCTGATACTGACGTGACGAAGTGCCGTAAGACACAGACACCGAAGACGGTCATGCCAGGGGGAATCTGCCCTTGTCTTTCTTGTATTGCCCTTGTATTGTCCTTGTATTGCCCTTGTATTGCCCTTGTATTGCCCTTGGTCAGAGATGCGCAGTAACATTATTCTGGCACAGGAGGGTAACATATGGTGTTGTGACCTTGAGACATTTTCTATCATTTCCTGCTTCACAGTATGTGTGGTGCGTGGACAGAAAATTACCAACTGTATGACTGTTAGGTTTCCTGAAACTTGGATTGATTCCAATACAAATTGTAATTAGGGTTGCTTAGATAAGTGCTGAAGTATTGCAAGATGTTGACGTTTTAGACCTATTCAGGATTAATTCTAATCTTTAGTTTTAACTGTTGTTCCAACATAAGTCTAATGCAGGAAGTGGAATATTTGGGCAGGCTTATCCCTTTACATTAGGTAGGCTTTTTTCATTTAACATTAGTTAGGCATAATCTTTAACATTAGGCACACTTACATCTAACATTAGGCAGACCTACGTTTAACATTTGTTAGGATTATGCCTTTAACGTTAGACATATTGAATTATACATGTAGCACTGAGCAGTTTTATACCTTTAACATCACAGTGTTTGAATTGATTGATTATACCTGTAACATAGGACAACCTTACAGTTACCGGTACATGCAGAGTTTGATATTGGGCAGACTAACACATTTAGCAATGGTCACATTTAACTAAATCTGAAATGAGTCATTCCGGACAAGTGAAAATGCTATCATGTTTGAATACTAGTATTAAGTTTAAATAATAATATAATCTCATGGCAACTGAAGAAGAAGAATCTTTAGTTAATGCCGGGATAAGAATTAACTTTAAAATTTACTCACCAGACTACTAGTAATACAAATAACAAATGTTATGAAACTATACTCGTCTGTAGGATACCTTTAGCATTGGGAGATATGGCTCTGTCGAGTGGGCGAATGTTAATTGTCATCCCTGTAATGTTGGATATGTGGGCAACAAAAAATGTTAGCTCTATAGAGCTATTATTCTGACAACTCTTCATTTAACATATTTCTGATTTGACATTGTTTGTTTTTGCAGATTATTCTATATTCCTGCTGATCGAAGCTGGACAATTGTCCAATACAAACACATACCAGGTAAGAACACATCGTCTTAATTAATTTGAGAAATAGTGTGTCACCTTGAGATTACAACCCTGAAGGGTTGAGTTCAAATCTCACACAATAGTCAGGTATCATACAGTATGGTTAACCATTGAACAAGCAGCAAGAGTTGGAGTGCAGCGTCTGTATACCAGAGTGTAAATTTGGCATCTTGTTTTCTAAAATATCGAAAACATCTCTCAATCAATTTGAGAGACAACAATTTTTGTATATTCATAGTGCCAAATATCATGCTGTCTATTCTGTTTAATAGACAGAATTTTAGATTTGTTTAATCTCACATGGCTCGCCTTTGATGATCTAGTATCTTCATGGTCTTTGTTGTTGGAGGTTGGTAGCCATACTACCGGTAATACTACAGTCTTCTGACACTAACACTGCCCATATGTGAATTATCATTCAGTGACATTTCCAAACCATATCCTTTGCCAATATTTCAGCCATATGGCTAATCTATCTCAGTAATTGAAGTGAATCTTGTATATTAGAGCATCAAGGTACAACATGATGTGTCAAACGTTAATCGTGTCTTGAAGAATATATGTATGTGTTATAGGTTATAGGCCCGCACATCACGGCATACAATGTCGATAAGATGTCGAAGATATGTTGGTTTTATGTCATGATGTAAAACCCAACGTATTTTCGACATAATATCAACATCGTATGCTGCGTTGTGCTGGCTGGGTAAAGTTAGAATTTCTATCAGGGATAGAAAATGATTTCTACCTCAAGAACTATCTTGTTCTGTTAAAATTCTCACTGGAATAATGTTGACGTATTACTGCTACTTATATTTATATTGAGGTTCATTGGTTCCGAAAATATGCATGTAGGTCTGATGGTTTGTTTTGGCTGTATGCAAGGTTTGCACATGGGAATAGTCTGTTATTTGTGATTTCCAAATCCAGATGATCCACCAATTATCAATCTCCTTGGTGTTTGATCTTTCCAATCTTCTACCAACACTTCCCCGGGCTACAGCATGGGTATCTCAGAACTAATTAATCAGTTCCAGGAATCTCATATCATAATACTGTACCATAATCTCACAAGGTTGTCTCATGATTCATGCAGGATTTGGGATTCAGTAAGGTCAAAAGTTGAGGTCATTCAGGTAAAATACCATTATCTTTATTAATGTTTTCAATTAAAAGAAAAAGGAATTAAATTTAGAACTATGAAAACTAAGGAAACATATGGTGTAGATTAAAATGGATGTGAAGCATCTTCGGGGTTATGATTAGTCCTTATCAAATATGTTTCATGGCTTCTTTTCGATTTAAGCAAAATATTTTTAAAAAAGGTTTTCGAAAAAAATGGCAATTAAATAAAAAACCAACATAATTTCTTTTGATAATATTGCCACGAAACATCTTTATGTTATAGGACTAGGTTATGATGTTCTGTGTAGATAATGTGCATTGGTTTGTCAAGTTGATGTAACCAAGTTCTATGTATGAGCAACACGTGGGTACTTATAGGCTTATCGGCTTCCATCTTGGCCTCAGTGGCAGCCATGGATTAAGACACCGGTAGACTGGCAATGAAGTGTGGATGGTGTGGGAATACTGCAGTAGTCGAGATGACCTTATACAATATTGCAATGCCGTGCATTAGCACTCATATTTTGTTGGCTGTTTTGAGCTGATGCAACATTCATTCACACACAAAAAAATATCATATTGTGTTGAAATATATTAGGAATTACACCATAATGCTTTTTTTTATGCTATAAAAAGAAAACATTTATAATAATATTCAGTTGTATATTATTCTAATTAATTTAAACATGATTGTCAATATTACTTTAACCCTTTCTAGTATATTTTCTGCTGGATGAAGCACAAGCACAGCATTTTGGGGCATCTCTGGTTGCCTCCAGCATGGAGAGGGTTAAATACAGTGTCCCCTCTATATAAGGCTGTATTTGGGGTCCATGACATATATATAATAGTGCAGGTAAATAACAAAAAAAAAAAATGGGGTCCACATCTGACCCAGCCTTATATCCGAATCCGCTCTGTATCGAACAGCCTTATATCGAGGGGGCACTGTATATAGGGGCAGACCATACTCTATCCCTTACCGTAATTATAACATCTTTAATATAATATTTTTAAACAAGCCGAAATAGATTCCGTATGTCAATTACATTACTAATATTATATGTCATCACCATTTTCCCAAGTAGACATGGCATTAGATAGCATATTATTAATGCTATTAGCAAGAAAATACAGTCAGAACATCATTTAGTCTCTATTCCAAGATAAGAATACAATTTTGGCATTTCCGTCAATTATGTAATCAGTGTTATAAAAATAGTTCGGTCAGTCAGTCTAAGACAGATAGATTCACCGAAGAATGTGGAGTTTTTGTTATTGCCAGCCCTTTTTCTTGGGAGCTTTTCCTCCGAGCATAATAAATGTAATTCAGGAGTTTGGGTGACCAGTAGATATTGTTTAGATTTTGTGGAGCACAATGGTCTAGAGGTACAGGTAGAGGGTCTGCCTTATAACCTGAGGTCCTGGGTTCGAATCTAGCTTATGCTGTCATGTACCACTCTTGATCGAAGTGCTTAGATCCACACCGCTCCAGTCCACCCAGCTGTTAATGGGTACTTGGTAGGATGGGATTAACTTATGTATATTAACCTTATAATACCTTAAATTGCAGCTTATTCTGTATACTCCCCAGGGAGTAGAGACGGTATAATAAATGGCGTTCTGGCATGTTTTTTCATGCTGTTTTACTTTTTTTGCTTATCTAATTAGTAATTGTATTAATTAATACAATTGGTGAAATATTCCCACCATGACGTAAAGCAATAATTCAATCAATCAATCAATAATAAATGCACATTAAACCAATAACGGAGGTAATAATAGTATTTCTTGACCATTACCTGGCTCTGAGATAACAATACTTATCAAGTACGATTTCATGCTTGTTCAAATTGTATAATGGATTTGTGAACAAAACCTTGAATCGAGCATGAAATCGTACTCAGAAAAGTTTCATAACCATAGCAATTTGGAAATTCTGCTTTGCTAAAATTATATAAAGCTAAATAATATATATATCATAAAAGGCTACTGGCCCTTAGTTTATTTTGCTGAGTATATAATATTATAACTGAACATTGAGTGAGTGATGATGGCTATCAGCTAGGAAGTGGTGGCAGATGGGTGGGGTACTTGGTGGCAGATGGGTGGGGTACTTAGTACATATCTACTTATTAGCCGCCAATTCCCTGCATTGTGTATAAGTACCTTTTGTTGACTAGCCTATTTCTGATATTTTATGTGCCACTTCCTTCATTGTCTTATCATAATATTTATTAATACTATATGTTGAATTGAATAGCATGAAAACAGGGCAAACTGGCCTCCGATCAACAGCGTATTTGGCATCAATATTCTGCCAACAAGCAATTAACAGTCATGATAATAATTATTCTCACATTGCTTTCCCAAAGATTATTTGAGGTTGTTAACCTACCATAGTACAGTGTCCCCTCACTATAACGCTGAATTTTGGGTCCATGACATACCCCCCTTCTTATAGTACCAGCCTTATATGATAGTACAGGTAAATAACAAAAATAAAAATGGCAACCACATCTGACCTCACCTTATATCCGAATCTGCTATGTATCGAACCATGTTATATCGAGGGAACACTGTAATATGATGAATCTGGATGTAGTGGTTGTACTGTCGGTGCAGTTATCATTCTTGTATCATTATTATTCTTGTATCATTACCATTCTTGTATCATTGTCATTATTTATGTTATTACAATTCTTGTATCATTATCTTGTTGTATCATCATTATTGTTTTGAGATATTGGTGACATATTCCTGCTGCGACGTTAAGCAATATTTCAATCAATCAAAACAATAATGATGATACAACAAGATAATGATACAAGTATTGTAATAACATAAATCATTATTGTATTCGTATCATCATTGTATCAGTATCATTCTTGTGTCATTATCATTCTTGTAGCATTATAATTCTTGACTCATTTTCACTCTTGTATCACATTATCAGTCTTTTATCATTATTATTCTTGTATCATTATCATTTTTGGCATGGTTTTCCATGCTCGCTTTATTTTCTTGTATATCTAATTAGAAAATTGTATTAATTATTTTTGTAGTCGTCACCTATGGTTGAGATATACCTGCTGCAATCTAAAGCAATAATTAATTCATTCATTTATTCATTCTTGTATCATTTTAATTTCATAATCATTCCTGTATTTATCATCATTATTTGTTCATTGTTGCCAGCAGATCATCACAGGTATACTGCAACACTGAGTGCTATGGGTGTGGCAGGTTTCCTCCTGTTGTATGGGACATTGGGAGGGAATTTGCACATAAAACTTACATCAGTGTCAGAATGGTGGTTACTAATGTCAGAGGGTAGATGAGCATATTTGTAAAAATAAAATCTTACTTGTTAGGGAAATATATTTGTATCAGAATATGTAATAATATAACCCTATTACCAGTAAGGCCATAGTTGTTTAATTCCCTCGTTTATGGATTTGTCTGTGATATTTGTTTTACCCGAGTGGTTGAAAATTATCAAAATACAGTGTCCCCTCTATATAAGGCTGTATTTGGGGTCCATGACATACCCCCAGCCTTATAGTACCAGCCTTATA
>JAUTBQ010164846.1:0-12305 GCA_032361185.1 Lepetodrilus ovalis | reverse complement strand
TCAGGCCAAGCCAATTCTTACGAAATTTAAAACCTGGCTGACTAAAAGATCCAGTACAGTTGTACCCAAAAGTCTTCTTGGAAAAGCGATTTCTTACTGTTTGGCACAATGGCATCGTCTGGAAAACTATCTCAAAAGTGGCAATGCCGGAATAGATAACAATACTGCTGAAAATGCTATTCGTCCTTTTGTGGTAGGGAGAAAAAACTGGTTATTTTCTGGAACTCCAGAGGGGGCAGAAGCCAGCGCCACCCTTTATAGCCTGATTGAAACAGCAAAAGCTAATCAACTGGAGCCATACAGTTATCTGCGCTACCTGTTTGAGAGATTGCCGACAACGCAACCAGACAAGTTCCACGATCTCTTGCCGCAAAATATCTCATCTGAAAAACTTACTCTGCCATATCTGGCAAGTGGGGTTTAACTCCCGCTTACAATGTAACGACCGGTATGAGGGGTTTGCGGGATTTACAGCAACCAGACTTGATTGAGCTGTGAGTTTATTAACGAGACTGAACTTCTAAAAACCGCACTGCCCGCAAATCCCTCTCGATACCATTGTTATGCATTGATAATACAACAACTTATCATTTTAAGCCAATAGGTAATTGGACTCAATCTCCATGTCCGTTTCTTCAATACAGGAGAAAAAAAATGATATATTTTTAATAAACTTTGAGTAATCAACATGTAATGGATCGAGAAACTCTTTTGAACGATTAAAGAACAAATTGTATGAAGCTAAATGTATACCACACAAATCAAGTTGATATTTCGCACGGTCTACATCATAGGCATTCTTGTGTATATCTAGGATTTTCAAACACGATTTAAGGATATCTATAGATGAATTGTGTAATCCAGAGGTCAATTCCGGTCTTTGGTAGAGACAGTCTCCTCGAACAAAAAAAGAATTGCCAACAACACAAAGAAATTTAGCTATTTCTTGTATAGGTGTAGAATCTAAATCAATATTTGAACGTTTTGCACACGAACGAATATAAGGTAAAATAATTTTAGAACTTTTTCTTGAAAGGATGTTTTTCCTAATCTTTTCGATTAATAATTTAGGTTGTTTCGAAATTTGCAATGCCAAAAGAAATACTTCTTTCCATCTTGGATCAGTTACAATTTGTGATATTAATTGATCGTCTTTATTATGCTCTAGCCTAAATACAATATTTTTTGCACACAAGTATTCTTGTAGTGTTAGATGTGAAAATGAATAAATAGATTTAGCTCGCTCAATTATTATGCCAATATTCCACTCAATTTCGTCAATTAATTGTTCTTCTACAAAATTTTCTAAAGCATACTTGTTTTTTGTTATGCTTGATAGATATGAGTATATATATGAAGTTAGTTCGGTTTTATAAAAAAATATATTCCCTTTCTGGTATTCGTCACTAGCTAACTTAATTATGAGATTTTTTATACTCCTAATGCCAATCAGGTCACTATTAATATTTTTCAGGGAAGAAAAATTATCTCTTTTTTGTGCCCACAAAACTTCAAGTGCTTCTTCGTATACCAAACATCTATGATTGGGAATTATTCTCTTATTCTCGTAGGAAATACATAGAAGTGAGAGTAAAAAAGGATTACAAGACAAATCAGTCGCATTGATGTTCGTAGCCAAGTTTTTTAAGAAGTTTTGTGCTACTATTATATCTCCAAACCAATTATTTGCAAAAGTCTCTACTTGATCTTTTCCCAGATCTGCTATCTCAACTTCTGTGAATTGATTAAAAAAATTTTGATAATATGCAACTCTACAACTGATGACAACTGAGCATCCGCTAAATTTGTTAGAAAATTTCTCTACTTGATAAAGTAGATTGTTGAGATCTCTCTCATTTACTTCATCCAAGCCATCAAGCAATAGTAATACTTTATTGTGTTTAAGAATATTATTTAAGAAGAGGGGAGGTTCAGGAAATCCACAAGTATCTAATTCTTCGACAATAAATTCAAAAAGATCGTTAATCTTAGAATTTGTATAATTTTTAAATGAAATAAAAAATGGAATTGCTTTGTTTTCAAATTTGCCTTCTAAAGCTAATAAAGCAAACTTTTTCAATAAGGTTGTTTTTCCTGACCCTGGCTTTCCTAGTACAACATACCTAGGTGTTATTTCAAATATTTTAGTTAGAATTTCGATTTCATCTTTAGAAATCTTACCTAACCATTTTTCTAGCACCAACGTAAACTTCTTAAATGTGACAATTTCTTTGTCTATAAGATGGTCTTCAATAGCTCCTTTTATTCTGCGCCAGTCTCCTGTATTTGGAATTAATGATATTCTATGAGGAACAAATTGGAATACTCGTTGAGCTAATATATTTTCACCGGGAAAAGTGTTTAGAATATTACCTATTGTTTTTAGATCGTTATCAACAACATTTTCTAATTCCTTAATGCTACAGCCTAAGCATTTGTTAACTTTTTCAAGTAAGTTGAGGTTAGTATATATTGAGTCAACAGGGATTGGTTTATCTTTGCCAATCAGACGAGTATAGGCAATATGACCATTCAGTCTTGTGTTGTAGTTTAACTCAGCAGCACCAAAAATATCTTTTACTTTACCACGTTTTTTCACCCAGTTATAAAATTCTTTGGAATCATTTAAAATGAGTTTTGCTACCTCAACAATGAGGCCAGAATATAATCTGTCTTCAAAAGTACTCATAATTTGTACATCATATTAATAAATTGATTTCCAGCATAACGTCCTGTATCACTGGAAACAAGCAGGCTTACCGAGCAAAGTGAGACAAAGACTGAACTTAAAATTATATATAAACTTGGCCTGAAAACCGCTGTGCTTGTTTTCCAGTGAATACTTTTGTTCGGCGTCTTTTTGCCGTTATTAGTGATTATGTTTTTAATATATCACATGGTTGGGTCGGAATATGTAGATTATATGGCGTGAGGCAAATGTTCGCTTAACCACATTTTCATCAATGATTGATATGGAACATCTCGTTTATTGGCTTCCACTTTAATTTGGGCTAACATAGATTCCGGTAACCTTAAAGAAATTGCTTTGGTTGTAGGTTTTAGATTGGGAAAGACTGCAAACTTTGCTTGGTTCCAATCAAAGTAGTCACTTGAGTCATTTTTTTCCCAAAAAGCTCTTTCTTCTGATTCTGATGTAAATTCAGGAATTTTTTTCATAACTCTTTCTCTCCTTTTTATGCATTGGTCGAGCCGAGATTACTCTGATTTGATTGTGTCGGATTGTGAAGGTTATATGTATTTTTCGATTGTTATCAGTTTTGCCCAAAGCATGACATCTTCTTTCTTTTTGTGAATGGGCTTTATCTTCAAGTAAGAGTAATGGCTGATTAAAAAATACTTGCTCTGATTCTGCCTGCGAAACATTGTGCTTATCAGAGCTTTTACGTTCGTTCCCGTGATCCCACTGGAACTGCTTGGGTTCTATTATTTCAATCATAGATGTATATTAGTGCAATATACGTAAAATGTCAATTGCCTGAGTGTCAGCCCTTTCGGATTGTACGAATTAATTGGCTTTTATTATCTTAGATTTACCGAGCCGAACGTTAAAGCTCAGGGGCCGGCGGGATTTGCAGCACTGAACTGTAATTTACCAGTGATGCTGGCAGAAAGGCTGAACTCAGGAAAACCGCTCTGCCCGCCGGTCACTTGAAGCATTTTGTTAGCTTTTTAATGATATTTTTTTAGCACTGATTGCTTAATTAAAAATTTTTCTTCGATTATCTGGCTGAATTCTGGGAGAGAATATGAAATATCTCCAATAGATTTATAAACTTCATATGGAATATTTATTAGCCTCTCTTCTTTTACCTCTTTGTTCATTCTTATTGTATCTACAATGAATTCCTGTATTACATTTATATCTTCAGCATCGATATATGAAAAATTACTTTGGAGTATTTTCATTATTTCGTGATTGTTTGCTACGACTTGACGTACATATTCATTACTCAACTCAATAGTTGAATGGCTTTCTTGCTTAAGTGTTTTTTGGGTATCTTTATCTCGACTCCAGTTTTTTCCATCAAAATGTTCTTTGTGAGCATCTATTATTTTATTGCTGAGTTTGAATAATTCTTGATTTTGTCTGGTGAGAAAAAATAGTGGCCCATAAAGATTGTTGATTTGATGATAAATATATTCGCTGTGTCTTTTATTTTTATCTGATCGAGTAACCCTAGCCCATTGGATTCCAGCTACAAGAAGAGCACCTAGAATGCCACTTCCAAAATATGCTAGAATTGTTTTCATTAGTTCTTCCATGGTTTGTGTGAAGCTAACGAGCCTGTAGAAAAAGCCCATCCCAGTATGGCTTTCACCAATTCCAGAAATTTTCCACTGGCTCAATTAATGATTTTTCTTTTTAGCATCCAAATCCCCCAATGATGAGGTTGTAAACCTCAATATGGGGCGATCAGGATGCTGCTTCTTGGCTATGTAACCATTGCCTGAGAACAATTATGCAATCTCCTCATGTTGTAGAGAGTACAGAAGAGCAACCATTGGCAATTCACCTTTCTTTTTCCACGTAAGTTGAATCTATCCAATCGTAGAATATGTCGTATCTGGGCAAAGGGTGGCTCTGCTGTGACTATTCGTCTGCTGTAAATTGACTGGCCAAGAGTGGAATCAATCTTACGTTTCATTTTGGAGAAAAATGTTTCAGGAGCCTTTGGGGATTTCCCATGAAAATAGGCAACCTGACGAACAGCTGTTTTCTCAGGATACCGGAGACACTGGCTGCGGAGGTGACAATCTGTACAAGCAGATTTGGGAGCAGTGAATTTTGTAATTTCATAATTGCCGAGTTGCACACGGTATCCATTGCGATACAGTTTTTTACCAGCCGGACATTTACAGCACTTGAAATCAGGATCAAATGTGAAATCCTCAGGGGTGAATTTGTTGATCTTTCCAGTTCTCTTTTTGCGTTCTTTTTGAGCCTTGATCTTGTATCTTCCGGAATGATCAAAGCGGGGATCCCTGCTGCGCATCTTTGGGTCAGCAATATAGGCATCAATCTGTTCGTGAGAGAGCATTTCCATATTCTTTTCACTGTGGAACCCGCTGTCTGCTGTTAATCTGGTTTTACTGAATACATCTTGTTTATCGTCAAGGTTTTCCCGTGTTTGGTCGATCATCGGTTTTAGTGTTGCCTGTTCATGACTGTGACCAAAGGCTTCCGCTGCTACGATGATCTGCTTTTTGTCATCAACCATGGTGACACCGTTATAGCCCTGGATAACACCTTTTGATGTCTTCATCTTTGCACTCTCATTATCTGTGATGTTGCTTTTGATAATGGAGTTTCTGCTACCGGTTCTGTCGTCATTTTCACTAAGCCAGGCACGTACTTTTTTCAGTTGCTTATCAAGCGTCTTAATATACTGTTCTTCTCTTTTCCTGATCACCTTAGTAGGGGAATCAAGAGAGTCTGTCTTTCTGTGTCTTGCTACTATCCGTTCTATAGCTTTTTCAAGCTTTGCTGCCTTTTTCTTAAAATCCTTTCTGGAACCACTCCATTCTTTGGAAGCATTGGACGGGAGTTTACAGCCATCAATGGCAAACATCTCTCTACCAATTAAACCTGCTTCATCGCAGACCAGTAGGACTTCCCGAAACAGCTGAATCATCTCTTTATGAGTTGAAGAGATAAAATCAGCAATGGTAGTGAAATGCGGGCAACTATGTGCAGAGAGTGCCATGAACACAACATTTTGTTCACAGCATCTGGCAATTTCCCTACTGGATGTAATGCCTTTTGAATAGGCAAAAAGAATGATCTTTAAAAGGATCCGTGGATCGTAGGCCGGGGCTCCGGTTTCATCGTTATGAAATCTTGCATCGAAGAGTGACAGGTCAAGCTTGTCATCAACGAGTTGGTTGAGAGCAAACTCAAAGGTTCCCGGCAAGATCTGTTCGGCGAAAAAGACAGGAATAAACTGTCCCTGACCATATGAATATGGTTTGTACCTGGCCATCTTGCAATACCTTGTACTTAGTTTAGGGGTGGGGAATCAATGGTGAGTGTAAATTATAATATAAAATGTGTGGTTTTTATAGTGATTTTAGGCTTTTTCTACAGATTCAACGGCTGAGCTCAGGGGCAAGCGGGATTTGCAGCAACCAGCTATGATGAACCTGAGAGTTTAACACCAAGACAGAACTTCGGAAAACCGCTGTGCCCGCTTGTCCCTTGCAGCCCATTGTTAGATAAATATGTGTTATATTTAGTAGTTCAGGTTAGTTACACCATTGTTTTTCGCATGGAATACCATCATTGTTCCCATCCATTTTAGTGCCTGGGCAATTGCGAAGATAAAACCTTGCTTCAGCACATGATGACATTTCAGAGCAATAGATTTTGCCACTACACTGGAATGATGTATTTTTAGCATGATTGGCAGCTGAATTTAATTTTGAGATACTTCGACTTGCCCCAGAGGTAGGCAAAAAAATTGTGCTTAGAAACAATATTGCAATACCAACCATTGATATAAGAAATGGCTTTACTGCCGTTTTCCAATGCACGAAGAGAAAAATAAATGAGACAAATGGTAAAAACATGCAACTTAGACCCCATAGGATACCTGCACGAAATGTAGCTATGAGAAAACTTACACTGCCAATTAAGAATACTATTAATCCTGATATTAACAAAATAGTGCTTAATGAATTGTTACCACTCTGGATTTTGAAATTATTTAACAAAGCCTCAGCAGAATCTGGCATAAAATCGAATATTTTCTTTTTATTGTTTTCCTGTTCTCTTATTTTTTGGGTAGCTGATTTTTCCAGACTTAATTCATTTATTCTATTTGTTGTTTCTTGGGTGAAATTTTGAAAATTCTGTGATGTGCCCTTACGGATCACTTCAATGTTTCTTATATGAGTAATCTCATAAGTAATGAGTAGGTTGCTTGAAGTACATAATGCCTGATTATTTTTAATTTTTAAAAAGTCACAGTCTATCCTTTGACTAGAATCATTGGGTAATATATAGAAAGACGTTGCTGTAAGTGCATTTGTTGAAAGCAAAATGACTACAAAAAACTCGATAATAAAAATGTATATATATCTACTGCAAATATTCATATATTTTTCTCAATTCCTGAAAGTCAGACCACTCCTAAAATTGACTATTCCAGTCTAACGACCCGTTTCAGCCGCCCCAAGCGATATTACCCATTAAGGCAATTCGTAGCTGTGAGCGTGACTAACCGACCAAGTTTATGTGGAAAATCGCTGTGCTTGGGGTCTGCTGTAAACATTTGTTATACATTGTTTTTGTTATTAATATAATAGGTTACCTCTAAATTCAGGTATCCTACCTTCTTTAACTTGTTTTGTCCAAATCTTCAACTTCTGGCTTTTCCAAAAAATAGAGCATAATTGAAAATAATCTAATACCACCTGTGTTTCTTCTTTCTCTAATAATTCTTTTGCCAAGATCATAACCGGCCCGAAAGAGTTTAATTGTGGGGAACCAGGTGTTTGGCCAGCCTGAATTAGGCATTTCTTAGCTTGAGCGATATTGCCTTCTTTGAGATAAATTCTTCCTAATATAATATTTGCGTGGTGGATAGCATTGCCACCTTGAAAGTCATTTTGAAACTCGGCTGCTAATGTAAGCAATTCATTAGCCTCTTTTTTTGCTTTTTTAAATTTGCCTTTATCTAACGATTTTTGAGCGATGTATTGAAGGCCGAATATCCTGCAGGACTTTCTTGGAATTCTTGCTATGAATCGTAGAATTAAAAGGGCACCTTCTGTAATTAATTTTAATGAAGTTTTTTTTACGAAAATTAGCTTCATGGGTTTATATGTCTTTTGCTCTCTTTTTTGGAGGTTTGACCCTGTTCAGTTATCCACACATGACATCATTCCGAAAGCGAATGGAAACCCTAAAAGAATAAATGGAAATATAGCACTGTGAAATTTTGTTGAACCAAATAACAATAAGATTTGTACCACGCCAAGTAAAAAAGCTTTTGGTTTATAAACGATTGCTTTTATATTTTTCATTTTTTTAAATTTTACTCCTCCAATGAAAAAAAGTAATCCGACAATTGAATAGAAAATACTTATGCACAATGAAACATTGAGTGAGATTTCTTTGCCCCACATTTTTTCGTAGTAATCAAATTGGTATATCATTATTAGGGAGGAGATAGATCCTAGGACTAATATGGGAAGGGAAAATAGTATAGCTGAAAATATGGTTTCTCTATCAAACATGTGCTTTATTTTTTTTGTATAACGACCAGTTTCAGCCGCCCCAAGCGATATTACCCATGAAGGTTATTCGTAGCTGTGAGCATGTATAACCGACCAAGTTTATTTGGAAAACGGCCGTGCTTGGGGTCTGCTGTAAACATTTGTTAGGTTTTGTTAATATTTTCATATATTTAAATGCAAATAACTAGCTAACCAGATTGTACCATTTTCACAACTGTAACGCTTTTGTTGTTATATGAAGTTTCAAATTCTTCGGTTATATGAAAACCATATTTTTTATATAAATTAATTGCTGGGTAGTTAGAAGCAACAACAAATAAAAATGCTTCTCCTGTGATTTTAGAAAGGAGGTGCTCAAATAATTTTACTCCTATACCTTTTTTACGAGCATTGGGCTGAATAAATAAAGCTCTAATTTCGAGATCGAAGTGAGCACCATAAGCAACTATTTCAGTTTCTTCATATACATAAATATCTGACTCGTTTAAAAGCGTAAAGCGTTTTTTATCTTCTTCTAATGGCAATAAGTTAAATTCTTTAGCTTCAAATTTTAGTTCATCAGTTTTTGATTGAGCATAAATATCTAAAATTTTTACTTTGTCGCTTTGTAAAAATTTACGAATACACATTTCTCTTTTAAATTCCCTTTTACCACTTTTTATGAGGAGAGTTTTTGCTTAGTTTCTTTTGGAAAAACTTTTGATTTATTTTAACGACCAAGTTCTTTTTTTAACTCTGTTACCGTTTTCCCACCTACGGCAATATTTTCATCTGCTTGTTCTCTAATTGAAACAAAAAATAAATGTTTTGGGATACCTGTAACCTCGACAGATACATCAGTTAACTGCTTAATAAGGCGTTCTTTGACTTCAGCACTCATTTGCCCTGCTTCAAATGTAATCATTGGCATTATTATTACTCCCTTTATTTAGGATAAAACAACAATATGTTTGATATGTATGCGTTATGCAATACACAATTTAATGCTGTAACTGCAGGCACAGATTTCTAATTTAGAAAATATAGTTGAGCTTCTTAAATGTTTGTAATGTGGCTTTGCGTCGCAGACACCTAACGGTTGTATTAACAGGCTGGCAAGTATTGTAGCAATTAACTTGGATAAGCCAAGAAGTTAATGTGCAAGACTGAGCTACGGAAAACCGCGCTGATTGCCAGTCGTGTGTAATGCATTGTTACATTCCTGGCCTGCCCATGGAATGTAGAAACTGGATTATTACAATTTGTTAAATGCCGGACTGAGCAATAAACGCAGAGCCGATACTAACAAGCTGGCCATTACGAATACAGATGATAATTTGAAAATAAGTGTACCTGTTTTCCCAACCAAATCCCAGATAAAACTACCAAAAACCAACCAGCAAGCAACAATTGTTTACCCCTTTTTAATTTATTGAGTGGTGTGCTCAAAGCAAGAAGCCAGAGATTTTTCTTTTAGCGTCTCAACTGTATTCGTGAGAAGATTTTATTTGGAATACTGTGGTTGAAACAATAACTTAGCAAGTATTTCTATTGAGCACCTCACAGAAAGCAAGTGATTGAATGCAAAAGCCAGTTTGTGACAGGATTTTGCAATATTTAAGGAATGCAACCTTCAGCGATTAACACGCAGAAGGATGCCCGCCAGCTGGCGGAAACAACCATTCCTAAAATAGAAATATAGCTCTATAAAAATAAGGGAACAACCATTAGCAAAAGCCATATGCTTTTTACCCGTATTTTAAACAAACTATCAATACAAAATCAATTGATCGGCTCATGTGCCGGGCAATGTAACGACCGGTATCAGCTGACCCAAGCAGATTTGCCGACCAACTTCACACGAAGCAATGATGCTGCATAACCTGCTGAGGTTATTTGGAAAACCGCGCTGCTTGGGGTCAGCTGAATACCATGGTTATACAATTTCCTATCATTTCAATTGGTTAAAAAGTATCTTCAAGCTAATTAGAGTATGAAAAATGCATATTACATATAGTTGTTATCAGTATTACCTCATTTACTATCATCATCATTTGTTTTAAATTTATCAATTAAAAATGAGATTGTAATAAAAATAAATAAAATTACAAAAAAACGTAGACCGATACGGGATTTAGTATATTCAAGTATTTCATAAATATTAAATACCCATTTATGGGTATATCTGTATATTCTAAAGACTTCCAAAATATACAAAAATGATGGTATGTACAATATTAAAAATATTAATAATAGTATCTTTTTTATTGAAGATATTTTATCCATAAACCTACACATTTACCTTCTATTATTTATATATTGTTATTTACAGATACTGTACTTTTTATTTCAGAATTTTTAATAATGTATGTTTTATTGTCAATGTAGTATGCACACTCCATCTTATTGCATACTATTGGTATACATTTAATATATTTTGACCCATCATTAAGTATTAATTTAACATAATTTATGTTTCCATCTGATGATTTTTTAATAAAACTCCTGCCACTCTCAATGCCAGCATTACTAGATACTTTTAGTAAAAAAATAATACTTACAAATATAACCATCATCAATATTGAAGTATAAACCATCATATAAGAAAAATAAACAAGTGAATCCTTGTCAGCTTTTTGATTGTTTGAATTATTTTCATTTTTAATGAAATTTAATTGCATATTTTTGATAAGCTTTACATATACAAATCGTATGAAAATTGATACAAGAAGAATGCCTTCAGCAATAACAATAAGTAAAAATGTTGTTTTTGAGTACAGATTCGCAGCTGAAATGAATCCTTGGAATAATGCTCTATCAACACTTAAAGGAAACTGCGTTTCAGGAAAATTCAGAATGTATGCGTACCCTTGATAAAAACTTGTTCCTAATAAATATAATCCTGCTGTCACCAACGAAATTATAATTGAAGGGTGTTTTATTATTTTTGTCATGACGCTTACATCTGTAGTTTAAAGTATAACGACCTAAATCACCGGCTGGCCATGGATTTACCGGAAAGGAGGAACGCAAGACAGGGTTAGGTAAACATCCGAAAATCGGACGTGTGAGCCAGTCGGGTGTATTTTTTTGTTATACGTTTTTTATATTTAAAGAGACTCTGGACAATCACCGAACGTATTTCTTAATCCCTCTATTATAGATTCATCTGTGCTTGTCCATAGTTGGGTAATTGACTTATCAAGTGTTGAGAATGCGGAGCTCATTTCTTCTTTATATTGAAGCGTTAGTACACGATCATCAGGTGGAGAGACTTCTGTGATATTTCCAAAATCTATTCGTGTACTGCCTTTTTCCCACCCTCTTGGAGTAAGGTGCCATTCTGTCCATTCTTTACTTGCTGACATTGTTTTCCCTCTATAACTGTCGACTTCTAAATCTTATTTTTATGTATCTATCTCACGCATTGTTCTTTATATAGCTGTATCTGCGTCATCAACTGCATTTAATGTACTCTCCTATTAATTGTTTTTCGACCGAAATCACAGGACGCTGTGGTGAAGTGGAAGTGCTCCGTGTGCATTTTGCTTATTATACATAAATTATTCATCATTCCCTCCTGGCAACACAACAGGTACTTTGAATTTGATTCTAGAATGTGTGCTTGATTCTCCATGAGAACCACCTTGAGAACCTAAATTCACAGCACCAAGAAAAACACCAATGCCACCTTTAGTGTCTGTTGAATCCGAATTCGCTAAAGCAATATCAAACTCTACTAAAGTTATTTGTCTACCGTTAGCATCGGTCATAACCTTGTTGTCTTTTACGAAACCATAAGGTTTATCTGAACCAACACGTGCACCATACTCTTTGGTTGATTCTCTTGCTTCTGCAACTCCTGCTACAATTTCAGTTAGTGCTATTTTGATAAATTCTTGAATATTCATCATGAATTCCTTTTAGGTATAACGGCTGGTATAAGTGGCTTGCGGGATTTATAATACCAATATTCATTTATTTCCCTGATATTTCGAAAGCAGGAGATTTCCAGAAAACCGCGCTGCCCGCAAGTCCTACTTAATGCCTTTGTTACATTCCTGGCC
>JAUTBQ010164835.1:0-12306 GCA_032361185.1 Lepetodrilus ovalis | reverse complement strand
AGAAACACAAAAATCAACACTGTTGATTATCGTATCGTTATTACACAGTAGATATCCACCACGTATATTGAATAATTAATGTTTTGTAACCTGAAATAAAATAAAATATGAACTATCAAGTGTTGTGCATTAGTAAATAATAACTTTTAGGTGAACAAATCAAACGTAAGTAGTCTCAGATAGAAATTTGTGATAGAAATATGTGATAGTATGCCTTTAATACAAAAGTCATATTTTATCTAAAGTTGAACTTCTTCTCAGACTCATCAATGGAGTCATATGAAAAGCATGTACAATGTACATGTGACGTCATGTATGACATCACAATTCATTCTGCTCTGTACATTAAATGTCTTATCATGAAATTATGACTACTGCTTTGATGTTTTTGTCTGACAATCACTACTTATTCAGTGTTGGTTAAAGAAATCAACACACTCGCGAATGTGATATACTGATTTTACTAAGTTCCTTCATGAAAAGTTGATATTTCCCCGATTGAGAAAACATACTATCTCGTGTATTTAAGGATTGATTGTAATTTTTATTACGTTCATCGAGGTATGAACGTAAAAACCGATGTGTAAACTGTATGAAGCTGAGAAGCGGTTCATACACAAGTTTGCACATCAGTTTTTACGTTCATACCTCGATGAATGTAATAAAAATTACAGTCAATTCTTTTAAATAAATTACTCAACAAAAGGATGGGGAACCCTTTGATTTAAGAGTCTTAACATGATGCAGCAATGTATTAGTCAATATTTTAGGAGCAGCACATGAATATTTTCAACAATCTTTTGCTGACATCAAGTATAGATGACGTCATGTATACGTGACGTAACAATGCCACCTAAGAAATCTTATTCATCGAAGTATGAACGCAATGATTTGGGGTGACCAATCAGATTATCGGATTGACAATAGATTTATTTATTAATCTATATATTCGTTATTTGTCATATTCAATGTGTGATATAATCGTCACTCTAACATGATTGGATGGAATATAACGGTGGGATATCTGAGCATCTCAGATGACAAATATTTGAATAAACTCTGATACACAACCTGAACAATAAATGGAATGTGCTTATTTTCTATCTTACAGATTGAACTTGAAAAATAAAAGGCTATATTCATTTGTTTAACAAGGATAGATAGTATTAACTCAAACACTGACACATATATACATATACACATATACAAATAAAATGTATAACCAACACACATTAAGGGTCTGTATATACACTGGCTACACATGGTATACAAGTTTGTTTATTTTTGGCTGAACATACAAAGTGGATTATTTTTCGTCACTCTAGCTTTTATACTGTTTTCCCTAACCACTTCCTAACCACTATTTTCCTAACAATTGTCATTATTTTCTGCAATATACGACAAGCTAGAGTTCATCTTTGTAAAACAAGATAATATTTGTCAACAAGTGAAAGAGTACTGACAAGTTTTAGGTTTCCCTGGAATAATGGTTATATCAGTTTACTTGTTTACCAAATAATCTATTGTAGGCACCTAGAGTATTCATAAAATTTGGCAGCTCCAAATCATCTATATGACCAAAAATATTTTCCATATAGAAAATTATGCCATTCTGAACTTGATAGTTTGAATCATCAATCCTCCGTTGAAGATCTGGCCCCGAGATTACGAAACTTTCCGAGTACGATCTCATGCTCAACTCAGAATTTTGTTCATAAAAAGTCATGTGACGTCATAGTCGTTGAGTCTCGGCCTATGACGTCGCATGACGTATTATGAACAAAACTCGGAGTTGAGCATGAGATCGTACTCAAGAGGGTTTCGTAATCTTGGGGCCAGGCATTCTATTTATTAAAGGCGTGACATCAATTTAATTATTACATAAGTCTTAGTGTCATGTCCTTCACACATTATTAATTTCTGAGTTAGAAAACAGAATAGTTTGAATTTTGGCACGTATTGTAAACTAATACATTTAAAAAGCACACTAATAATATAGAAAAATCAGTGTAGAGGAATGTACACCTTATATGGTGAAGATGAAATTGTCCAATCAGAGACAAGTAGCATATCTAAATATAGATAGATCTAGAGGTATTAAGTACTGTATTTTGGACAATTTCGTAAACTGTTATTCAACAAGCAGGATAAAAATTAATAAGTAGACATTCAATTAAATTGCACAGTAACCTGACATACCGGTAGTAACATACCATAGTAACAATAGTAACATACAGAACAAACTGTCAAACATTCACAAGGCACATTTTTGATCATTTTCTAAACTGAAACAAAAATTATGAAGAAATTAATTCAAATGGTTTCTGAAAATAGACTTTGCATTCTTATGTTAGCTGAAAGATGAATTACATGAAATGTACATAAGTAAAGATTTAAAACATAATACGTGACAGTAGAAACTGCATGGTCAAACACATTCTACTGATCAAACACATTCTACTGGGTATCCTTTCACAAAGCTCTCTTATCCACTAAGGGATGATAGCGCTCTCTTAGCCGATAGCTAATGAACTGCTAATAGAGAGCTTTTGTGAAAGGATACCCTGGTCATCGACTAGAAGAAGAGCAGTACAGCACCCTACCTACGGATGGAATCGTATCTCTCGTTTTCTTTCTTCTGTGGAATGTGCTTTTCATATCATATAAGGATATTTCTGGAATCTGGAATCTCCAACTAGGTATGGTAAAGTGATCAAAAGTTGGACATGTGTCGGACACTTTCGCTCTATGTTTACAGCATTTGCATCATCAGGAATCGAACACACTTCGATCTTTTCAATGCTCTCAACTTGTCCCATATACAGAGTTACCTTTCTTTGCTTACCCACGTGACTTTACACCTTCAGTTGTCGCCCACCCAATGACCGCCAATGGCGCCAAATTTGCACGAGCATTTTATTAAAGTTTAATGCGATGCTTCAATCTAATTATCTTATAACCAAAAGACTATGTTTTAGGATACGCCATGCAGATTGACATAATATGGAACTATAACCATATCAGAATGAAATAAATATTGACAAGTATGAAGAATAAGGACAGAAGAATCTCAAGTAGAAATTTTTAGACAATGTACACATTTGATGTGAAGTCGGACAGTGCTTTATATCGTAATGATTGCAAGTCCGAGGTATCCGAGGTAACATACCAACTAACATGACGTATGCCTACTGTACACTGAGATTCCCGTCACACATTCACTATGGTCTCGTTGGTGTGACAAAACATTGATCTTCAGTATTCTAGTCGTGAAGACTGACCACGACTGACCACGACTGACCAATCCTAGTACTGAATTGTGTCGTGTGATAATACAATAGAAGTACACACAGACCCTTTGCATAGATATTACTGACGACTGTCTCTTTGGCGTACGACCCCTCAATCACATGACTACTTGCAATTGGCATCGTCACAACTGTCCCCGGCTGGAGACGATCCAGTCGCGTCGTGAGTAGTCTTCTCGGTGTACGGCCAGCTTTAGTCCGACTTCCGATCGAATGTGTACGACTTGCGATCAAATTGAGTTAGTGTCACATTTTGTCCCCTATTTGATAGTTTTCACCCCATTATCATACGTAAAATATATGACATGCAGAATCATCTGAGGTTGTCTGCCTATCAAATGGGAGTATTCTGAATGTCATCAGTTCACTGTAGACTTCACAATGACTCAGCAAATACAGAGGATGTCCGTCTACCTATCACTTTATGCTACCAGTATTTTAGACCAGTATCTATTAATTCAGGGCTCTAGACTAACACATGCGTGACATACAGGGGCTATGTTTCTAACATATAGCACATTTGGTGACTTTGAAACTTTCCTTGACTAGCCACATGGGCAAATAATTTAAAATATTTATCTGGAGCCCTGTCATTAATCTTGTATTGGATACAAATGTGGTAGTTTCAAAATGTACATTAGATCTAAATAAAAGAGCCAACATTAAATAGCGCTTTTTTGAGAGATTCTATGAAATTATTGGATAAAATATGAAGTTGAGAAGTTGATTTTTATCCTCGATAAAATTGTGTCGATATTTTAAGCATATTTCATCTCATTTATACTTGGATGGGCGACTAATAACGTGATTGTATTTAGGATTTGTTCCTGCCCCACACTGAATCACCTTAGGCAAGTGGTTTAATTCAAACATGCCTCTGTTGGGTACCCGGAAGGATTAGATGGAAATGTGAATAACCTTGGAGCACCTTGAATGGTAGCTTGGGTTGTATATTCCCCAGGGAGTTGATAAGGACGCAGATCCATTGATATTCGCAGTGCTTTGAGCATGCTATAGAGTGGATTTGGTGCTATATAAAACTGCAGATTATTATTATTATTTAAAAAGTGGATTTGTGTTTTTGACAAACCTCAAATGGACATATTAATACCAAGCTTTCATTGATCGAGATAACGGGGGACTTGTACAAAACCTTGGATTTTTCTCTCCATATTATTAACATGTTATTGCATCAATTTCTGGCAGTTAAATATATTTACAGTATTTACACAAACACAAATTAAAAACTATGCTACTTTCTCTGGCTAATGATATATATATACATCTGTCAGTCTAACTTTCCAGTATCCTTCATGGTTCACTGCACCTCGTTGTCGTGGTAGATAACCCATGACCTCTCAATTGAGCCGAGATCATGTGTCTGTTTAATAACAAATCTGGCATAAACTTGACACTGTATAAATTATTATAAGCAGTAACTGAGTAAGATATATTCAAAAGGATTTTTAACAATTCGTGACTTTGAAATAGACTTTAACAATATAATAGCGCAAAACATATGTCACAATGTCAAGGATGGAAGTTAATATTAACTCAAGCCATTTCTTCCAATATTAAAGCAATAAGGGCTAAATATTCTGTTCTTGTAAAATAGAAAATTATTCAACCTAGTATGGTTTCAATGCAAGTTTCTCAATAAGTTATCAAAAAGAGAACTTTTGACATGTGACCTGTTGACACAACCTGGTTGCCTAGGTTACTTGAATCGTGAGTACATGGGGTTGTTAAAGCTGGCGTCCTGGCCACCACCGCCCACAAAGTCATCCATGTCTGGCGCAATCATCAAATCATCGTCATCTTCATCCAATCGTGCCATTCGGAATTGCCTAAAAATAGAAATTCAAACAAAAACTTTTATAATTATTGAAATCGATTTCATACTCAACTCAAAAGTTTTGTTCACAAATCCCAGTATAAAATTTGAGTTTGAGGCTGGAATTGTATTTATAAGTTTTGTGTGAGTGATTATGGAGTTTAACGTCGCTGCGGGAATCTTTCACCCACTTGCGATGATTTAGAATACAATCAGGGCTTATTACTACAAGATGATGAATCTGGATATAGAACATTTCCTTCATTATCATTATCTCTTAATGACAACATTAAATTTTGTGGCTGTGCAAATTCTAGTTGGAATGCAAAATAATAATCTGAAAGTGGTGCATACTAATTTTCTAATCTTGGCTGTTGACAATTTATCAATTCGATATTTCATCTTTTGGTGTCTTGCGATATTGTAGAAATCTTGCAGGGTTATTAAAAAATCATGCCCTCTCAACTTTAGTTGGACATCACAAATCTATCAAGCTATTATAATAATATATAGGCATATATATATTAATTGGGGTTTTCAGCCACTTTCAAGATTATTTTACTTATATCACGGCTTATCAGATTACAGATTAGGGCAGGAGGAAACCGACAACATCCGATATCTGAAGCACTAAATGTTGCAGAAAACCTGCTAGCACCGGCTGGTACCGACAGACCAAGGATGTAGTGCCATAGTACAGACAGCTAATCCTAAGATCGCGTGAGAAAGGTTACTTCACGTAAATATATGACTCACAGGATTCCCCTGCGCTTCTTCCTGATGTACACGATGATGACAATGACGAGGACCAAGAAGATGAAGATGCATGCAGCGACGACACTGATCGTCACTTTGATGTCACCTGAAGTCAGAGAAAGGAAAGTCATCATGGGCTATAAATAGTAATCAATGGTAATCATTGAAACTCTCAAGCTGATATAGTGATCACAAAGAAAAAATATTGATACGCATTAATAGCTAACATTTGACTTCATTAATTTATAATATTTTATGTAATTGAAGTTAATATTTGAATAATTTACCTCTCAAAACAGTTCAATGTATGTTACTAGCTAAGTAGTTAATGCTGTGCAGCATGAATTTGGCACACAGGAAATACAAATCCATTCAATTTAGCATGAGAAATTAATCATGCTTCATTACATATTTTATGGAGAAAAAAAATAAGACAGTTTACTATAGAGCTTGATTGTACTGGTTCTGTGGAAATGTTTAATCCATTAATAATAGTAAAGTTCATATTTGTATAGCACCGACATCCTAGAGTACTCAAAGGCGTTGTTTACATATCAGGGCTCGACAGTAAGGATTGTCCGCGTGTCTGGGACAGATATCATCCACAGGTGGACTGTACAAGTGAATTAGCCCAAATTAACAAGCTCTTTCACCTACAGTTTCATCTTTGATAGGACACAGGGACAAGTTCCTCAAAAAGTTAATGTAGAGCCCTGCATATGCTCTCGTAAAGAGGATATTTTTGAGCTTCTTTTGGAAAGTTCCTAGTACACTCACAGCCAGTTATCCCTGACACTTCCGTTATCATTAAAACCTTATCGGTAAGTGAAACAACCGGATCATCGGATCAATCGACTCAAAGTATATAGTGGGAAGTCCATATAGGTTAAAAGTTGACCGGTAGGGGAGAAACTGTTCTAATGGAGACTGTTATAACGTGGTATGACTGTAGGTTGATATTGTGCGTGTAACTGGGGGTCCGTTCCAAGTGTTGGGGCCGGCTACACAGAGGGCTGAGGCTCTGTCATCATTTGACCGTATGCCAGTCTCTGACACAACTAGTACTGGGGTGCGTTCAGGACGTGCTACATTTCTCGTAGTGACAGGCTGAACGATTTAGTAGGAAAATAGCAGGAAATCAGTTTGCGTGTGCGTGCAGTCCATTCACTTCATGCTTTGGGGTTTCCTACTATTTCCTACAAAACACTACGGGCCCAAAAGCCAAAGTAAAAAGTAACACTACGTAGTACTACATGTGTTGGATGAACGTCTATTGTAGCACTTTGTAGTACATCATACTTTGTAGCACATCCTGAACGCACCCCTGAACTAGGTGTCTTCTAGGTTAACATTGATAATATCTACATTACTTAGCTCTTTCAATGACAAGATTGACAACTTAAAATTAACAGTTTGATAAATCCTATTAATGACATACCATCATTTTTCTGACTGCATGTTTCACACGTTTTCCCCAGACACAACTTATCTCCCTTGTCAGTTGTCGGAATACATTGTGTGACCTCCATGAGAGCATCGTACTGCGACTTCAGCAACTCCAGTTGTGGCTGGCTAACAGCACTGACAGCCCATGTGACAGTCATAACACTGCAGTCAAAGCCCTCTGAAATCAGAAACACGTGTCAACAAAAGGTGGCCCAGAGGTCACAAAACTTTAAGTACGATTTCATGTTCAATCTCAAATTTTATATGCGGACTTGTGAACAGTATTTTTAGTTTAGCATGAAATCGTACTCAAAAAGGTTTTGTAATCTCAGGGCCTGATTTGATTTTCAAACACAAACATCAGTTACAATAACACTAAAACAATCCACCAATTTTGTTATGGTCTGTATTAGTGATGGGCCAATTATCGGATAACATCGATGAAAGTCACACAACACCTTGTCGATTCCGAAAATCAATGTTGATTTTATAGTAAAATAAAGTAACTTGGGGATTTAGTTTATGAAATTAACATGAAGAAGATTAAAGGCATACTATCACGGCTGATTGACCTATATAATGGACAACAAAATTCTATCTGAGACTACATGGCACTTATGCTTTAATTGTATGCCCAAAAGTTGTTATTTACTGATGCACTCGCTAGTTAACAATTTTATTTTATTTTATATGAATTACGGTTACGGAAAAATAATTATCTTGTCATTGATGAATTCAACAGATCTTATAGGAAAGTGACAAAACATTTTCAGTTATCTCCCTTTGCATGTGTATAATAGAAGCCAAGATGCATACTGCTAGTTTTTACAATCGAATCAACCTATTGCACATTACAGTGGAATGTTCCATCTACCATACAGCAGTGGAAAGGTATAAATTTTTGGAAGTATGCCAAGTGAATGTACTTTACAGTTGTACCTAAGAACTAGTCCAAAACTACGATAAATATATGTGATATAATGCCTTTAACCCAAAATTATTTACTATTTCCCATTGAGAATGAAAAAAGAAACCTTATGGGTCAACTTAGGATGAGTTTTTGCTCTGTGAATAAATAACAAACAAACAGAAAATATAGTTGTTTGATAAAACATTGTACGTACGAAAGCTGAACAACAGGGGAGACGATCCACAGGTGCAATCCTTGCCAATTCTCATCACCATGAAATCCACTAACTTTGCTATTGTCTGTTTTTTATTTGATGTACTGAACATATTGCATTTGGAATTGTTGAAAGTCATTTTCACAATCGTAGTGAATTTCTGCAGTGTACACTGGTTATGTTTGTGAGGTGTTGGAGAACTCAGAATGAAGGCCCATGGATCACGAGGCGTGTTGTCACAGCGAGATACGGAGTAGCTTCCCTTGTCATTGTCTTTACTGGAAAGAAGAAGAGTAATTGGCATCATAATTTATATCATCCATTCAAAATCACAACTGCTTTTTTCATAATGTTCATATTACTATTCAGCATCAAAGTTTTTGGCTCCTAAAAATAATAATAAATTAATGTAATAATTACCACTAATAATAATTGTAATAATAGGTCCAGATTACTATTTTAAGTTACCATGGTTACTAGCCAGCAGGGCTAGTCAGAGTAAGTTATACAGGTGCCGAAGGTTAAAAATAGGTTGCATTACCAATCCATATGGCACATTGGAAATTACCCTATGCACCAGTATGGCCCATAACATTTTAATTGGTGCATAACACGCGACAACTGCGGGTCATCGAAATGAACTATTTCAATCATGTTAACCGGAAGAAAAACTTCTGTATTTTCTGTTAACGAAAATCAACATAAAGAGTCCATTCCGTCTGGATTCTCAATGGTACAATTTAATGTAAATTAAACGGCACCACTGGGAACCCAGACGTGCTCACTCATCCATGATCACAGGTGCAGCCATTTTGTTGCGAGCGTACATCATGTCAAGTGACAAGTAAGCAGTACTTTACAAGAATTTGTCGACGTACCGAAAAGCTGCCAATATCAACAACTACTTACCGTTTCGCTATGAACACGTGCGAGGGATTATCTGATAGGAAGCGCACCAGTGTGTCATTGGCTGGGACATCGGCATCCTCGGCGACAATGACAACATCAACGGGTTCAGTAGAGGTCAAGTTGGCGGTGTCACAGCTCTCCCACGTGACACCTGTGTACAACGCCACAATAACGCCCAGTCTCGGGGAGTCTGGCTGAAAGGCGTCAATGTAAGTAAATAGTACAAACAGTGTTTCAACAGGATGATGATATAGACAATAGCCCACGAGGTACGACAGGTTACAGATGATCTACCCAAGTGAAATTAATGTTGCAAGTCACGAGCTTTAAATGTTATTTATTATAAATTGGGGTTTAGAGCCTC
Organism: Lepetodrilus ovalis; assembly: GCA_032361185.1. NCBI lineage: Eukaryota > Metazoa > Mollusca > Gastropoda > Lepetellida > Lepetodrilidae > Lepetodrilus > Lepetodrilus ovalis. The sequence continues at coordinate 2,565 of JAUTBQ010164835.1, read as the reverse complement.
ATTGAAGATTATTTCACTTATATCATGGCTTGTCAGTTTATGGCAGGACGAAACCTGCAACATTCGTAGGGCCAAATGTGGCAGTAAACCTGTAAGCACTGAGATGGAATTTGAACCTTAGCTGGGCCCTTTGTCTCAGAAGTCCAAACGTTCCAATGCATTACCACTTCTACAAGAACATATAAAAACAAAACATAATCCACATTCCGTACCAATTTTGTTGTCTTAAGTTTAAGATTGTTCGTCCATTCAATCTCCGGTTCAAAGGTCATGACACGCTGACACACTGGAGAGTTGTCATCAGTATTAAGGATGACCACCGTCAGACCTGGGCTCTCCGTGCCAACACCTCCTGGAAACAGAACATGTAATTACCGTATTTCCTCTATTAGTTCAAACCCTCTAATATTCAGATTACTATTATTATTATTATTAAAATACATACTTTTGATCTCGACAAAGAATTCCTGCTTGCTGTCAAAGATCCCAGTAAAACTAAACTCATTGATAAGGAAGACTGTTGGTGGGGCTGGTGACGTCGCCATGGCAGATGACGTCACTGTGATGGATGACGTCGGTGACATGGATGACGATACGGTAACAGTTGAGGTATGCATAACCGATGACGTCGCCATCATGGATGACGAAACCGATGGCTCCTGTGTGGAAACGGCCATCGTTGAAATTGATGACGACGATGACAAAGTCGACGTCGGTGTGAGCATTATCGTTGATGTAGACGCAACAACTGTCAACGATGAAGTTGGAGCAGATGAAGGTGTCACTGACGATGTACTTGCATTCAGTGACATTACCGTGGACGTTGGCACGACAGTCTCTGATGTCGACGACACAGCTGCAGGCACAGAGGTGGATGTTGGCGTTATCATCGACGGCATTGGTGTAGAAGTTTCTTGAATGGTTGTCGATGACATTAATGTTGTAGACATTGAAGTCGATGTAAATGTTGCCAATGTGGATCCACTGCTCATTGACGCCAATGTTGAAGATACATTGACGGAGATTGTTGAAGATACATTGACGGAGATCGGTGTAGAGCTCACAGTTGTACTTGTGTTCACTTCTACAGCTGTGGCAGGTACACAGGTGTTCAGGGCCAGGATCAAACCTAACATTAGGCCTTCCACCACCCACTGTTTGAACCTCATCCTTGTGTATGATCAATGTTTTTTCACAATCTGAAAAAAAAGAAGAGATTACTTCTATAAATTACTGTAAATCATAAAATGTTAACATCGTTAAACTTTAGTGACCGATGGATTATTGACCTAAATGCTAACGAGCTTGTCCATATTTAGAAAATAATGTAACCAATTTCTTGATGTAAATTTATCATAAATTGACATTGTGTAACACTGTTGTTAACAATAACTATCAACAATCATGACAATAGTATCAACAATAGCCAATTGCATGTGTATGTACAGTAAATACAATGCACACATACATATTATAAAATACTAGTACTTTGTAAAAATATAAGCGATTGAAATTTAAATGTCCGACTCCAAGAGCAACTCGTTAAACTTTTACGTTCACTAACATTTTATGATTTACAGTATTCATATTATCATGATCACAGGTACATGTACTATTATATGATTACTCTTGTATCCACTTCATTCAATGACAATTGTGTTATAATTGGAAAAGCCATGAAACAGTCTTGGAACTTCTGTGAAGCCAAAGGAAACATATTGCAATGCATTTAAAAACAATAGCAGGGAGCGAAATTAACTTTAAAACTTACTAGCCTGAATAGTGATACAAATAACAAAATTTCTACTAGTCTTTAGGATATCTTTAGCATTGAGAGAAATGGTCCGGGATAGAGGACTAGTGTTAATTTTGATCACTGTAATCGCGATTGATTATTTGGTTAACAGATCAAAGCCAATATCTAGATCAACTGTGAGATCTATACAGATCCTTGAGACCTGCAAGTGTCAGCCTAATTGGTAGTGTTAAAAAAAGGTGACTGTGATCTTCACTATTGCTAAATATTAATTAAACATAAAGAATTGATATGATATGGATTCTATTAGGTGCATACCATTGGCATATTTTCCTAGGATGAAGATATTGAAGTTAAATATGGCGAAATAAGTACAAACATGGATAATAGTTAGTACCAGCTATCATATATGGTTTACATATATATATATATAATTGACGAATGATTTTCTACATGAGACTACTTTTTGGGTGTTTGATTTGTCCACCCCAAAGTTGTTATTTACTGATGTAGCTATTCTGCAACACTTTTGTAAGAATAAAAGGAATATAGCAGCCTCTATCCTTTGGAACATATCTAACTGCTATATTGAATTCCCCCAATGTGAATCGATGAAAGGGATTTTGGCGACATAAATTGATGATAAGTATCACAAATTATGAATGTAGTTTGCAGGGCTCGATAGTAAGGTTTATCCAGGACAGGTATGTATGATCCACAGACGGACATGTAAATTAGTCCAGATTAATAAGCCCTTTAACTACAGTTACCATGACATAACATGTCTGATAGGACACTGGTACAGGTCA